>VZTG01006780.1:990969-1077843 GCA_013397845.1 Melanocharis versteri | reverse complement strand
AAAAAAAAAAAAAGAACAAACCACCAGTATGTACTCTAAGAAATCAGGTTGAAATACAGAGAAGAAAAGCCCACCCAACTGCCAGAAGATCATATACCCTGTGGGATGAGTCAAACTTTCAAGCGACTTATTTCAGCCTCCAAAGGTACTTTCCTACATATGTCAGATAGCCTGATGCATCATTTCTTAGCAGAAAACCTCTAAAACCAGCTGTGAATAAAAGCAATAATTACTGGAGCATGGATGTAGAGCTTTCTCCCGCTTTTTAACCATCATTCTAGACACATGTAACGTTGGTTAAGGATGGATGGACCCCCAAATATAACAGAAATATCTGTGTGTCTGCTTTGAGTGCTACTTGATAATTATTACAGCTACCTGACACAACAAAGTTCTCTCCTGATGAGCTGTCACACCTGCCTTAAATGTTTATCACAGGTATGTGTGTGCAATCACTCACAGAGGCTTGATTCTACCCTGTTTAGCCATGCATGGACTCTCCAAGGACAGTGACATTTCTTGTCAAATGAAGGTGAAATGGATTTTAGTTCTCCAGATACTCCTGTTTTACATCCAAAACTACCACCTGTAAATTTCTGAGTTAACCTGATACCAGAGTACAAGAGCGACATGAACGCGTGGAGCAAGTCCGGCAAAGGATCAAAGACAATTAAGGGATGAGAGCATCTGAAACACAAGGAAAGACTGAGCGTGCTGGGCTCATTCAGCCAGGCTAAGAGAAGGCTCAGGAGGGATTTTATCAATGTGTTTAAAATATCTAATGGGGTGATAAGGAAAAATGATGAAAGACTAAGAGTTGTATCCAGTGAAAACACTGGAGGTAAGGTGCAAAATTGAAGTACAGGAAATTCCATTTAAGTATACATAAAGACTTTTCTTACTGAAAGGATGATTGCATACCAAAATCGAAATACTGAATTGTTGAATCTCCATCTTTGGAGATATACAAAACCCAGTGAACATGTCCATGAGCAAGCTGCTCTAGCTGGCCTTGCTTTGAGCAATGGGGTTGGACTCAACAACCTGCAGAGGTCCTTTCCAACCTCAACTATTCTCTTGCTTCTGTGACAAGAACCTGCAGAAGGCTAAAAGAAGGAATTGAATAGGACACAGGGAGATGGGTTTGCACAAGTTTTAACTAGTAAGTAGCAGTGATAGCCTATCATTTTTCCC
Source organism: Melanocharis versteri (assembly GCA_013397845.1). Lineage (NCBI taxonomy): Eukaryota > Metazoa > Chordata > Aves > Passeriformes > Melanocharitidae > Melanocharis > Melanocharis versteri. The sequence continues at coordinate 1,076,649 of VZTG01006780.1, read as the reverse complement.
TAAAATTCTGATAATTTATCCCTTTCTGCCCTCTCCTCTTTCCCCTCATTCATTAATATATTTTACAAACTATGTCATAGATCATATTTGTCAACTGAAATTCTCAGACTTCTCATGCAATACCTATAACTGCTTTCTGTCTGCTCTGTTTAGACTACAAACATTGTGAAAAGGCAAGCTCAAAACCCTCCAAAGACTGGACAATTGAAATCATTAACCATATTTTTGGGGATATACAAGGGAAAACTATTAGCTTTCTGTAGAAATTGATATCTGAGAGAAAGAGACATTTCTTTTATATGTATATATATATATATATACTAGAAAGGTGAAGCTAAAAAGAACCTAAACATATTTTTAAAAAAATTTCAGAATACACACATAGTTTTAAAAAAACTCATTTTTCTTAGTGATTAGTCACAGTTTTAAAAATGCTAAAAATTATAAAGAGGAGCAGCTTTTGCAGATTTTCCCCAGCGTGGTAACACTCAGTTCAAACTCCTCCTACACATAGACTTGGGTGCTATGTATCACACTGATCTGGGATTTAAACATTTTATCTCTAGAAGAAGATTTATATCAAAAACAATATAAACAGTTCATACAGTATGTATTTTTCTATCAGGGCCTATAAAATACACATTTTTACCTTCAATATAATAGGATCAGCTCATTAGGCTCATATTCTGTAAACAGCTTGGAAATGTATACCAAACAAGTCAGTGAAAATTCATACCCAGAAGCAGATGGTGAGAATAGCAAAGCTAAGCAAAGAGAGGCTTAATTGCAAATTTCTATCCAACTAAGCAAAACGGTGGTATTCTACATTCACAGGCATTTTGTTCAGAAAGGGAGGCATCAACATGCAGGTTGAGGCAGGGGACAGCCCTTGTGTGTCATACATCAGGCCAATGACTACTTGGAGAATTGCCACCAATTAAACAGCATTCGTATGCAGTTGGCATCGACTTCACAGTGCTGCACGCTACGTAAAATTTTATTGCTTGTTGTCTTGCCAAAAGCAACACATCTAATGATTTTTCTGTTGAATTAAAAATCAACAAGAGATTTTAAGTTGGCCTCCTACAAGAAGAGATGTAATTAAATTTACTCTGGTACAGTTCTCATTTAGAATGAGCCAAATTAACATGGACTAGACAAGGTGTGTGAGAAATAAAGTCACACTGTTACAAAGTTTCAATTTTGTCCTACTTCTCTGCCTTGTGATATTAAAAAATTGAGAGAAATGTCTTTTGTCACCAAAAAAGGAACACTGATGAAAGAAAAATGCATTTCATACCTGAAAACAATGGTATAGTCATTGTAATGGTTTTTACTACAGTCTTTCCTTGAGCATGAGCTTATATTTCATGTTGCAACAAGATTTCCCTGCTTTAAATGATAAACTCATTGATGTAATTCACTATTTAATGTGAATAAACAAGATATCTGTAGAAAGTGAGTAAGACTCTAAGACTTGGTATCACGTATGTCCAGAACCTAGTAACTCACTATTTTCATTAAATTTCACCATAAGGAAAAAATAAAACAAATCTTTTTCAATAGTCAGGAACTGGAGAAATCTCAGAGATGGACAAGGTACAATTTCATTAAAAGGATTCCACATTTTTAAATTCAGCATTAAAACATAAAACAGTCCTGTAGAAGAAAAGAAGTAACATCAGCTTTCAGAACAGCTCAGTCAGGACACACTAAATTTTACTTCCTACCCTTCTAAAGTCATATTTTAAAGGCAAAAGTAAATTTTCCATTAAATTTCTTGTAGGATCTTATTTTATCTTCTACAACAAGTCAATACAGGTTTTGGGGAAAAGATTGCTTTAAGAGCCTCAATTAAAATTATCACCCACCATGACGGACAATATCCATTTACAGACGGCCTTCAATAAAAGAGCCACTGCTTAAGCAGGAGCAGAGAAAAAACCCCAAACAGACACAAACGTTACACTGAGAGCTGCTGCTCGTTACCTTCTGGGCGCTCCATCCTCGTGTGGTTGAATAATCACCACTTTTACTGTCACCGACGTGCGTAAAAGGTCGATCATTTGCTCATGGGTCAGAGTTGCCACAGCCACTTTACAGATCTCGACCAGGCGGCTCCCTTGCCGTAGGCCTGCTTTCCACGCAAAACCAAAGGGCTCCACGTCTGCCACTATCCCTTCAAAGTTCACGTGGAAGCCAAGCTGGCCCAGCCCGTTCCTCCGCAGGGTCATTTCCGTGGTCTCACATCCTCTGGTCACTATCTGAGGAAGCACCAGATCGTTACGCGATGGTCAGGGCACACAAACAGATCTGTTTGCAAACGCTATGAAGTCATGTATGGCTTGATATCAAGTATCTTTAATATACTACCATTAAATTATTTTAACATTTATGTTCGAACAAAGGTTTCTGCATAAAACAAAATGAACGACATATTTCATGACGCTAAAAATCTTACATCTCTAGGGCAGGCAGCTGACCCATGTCAAGCTCTTCCCCCTTGCCTACATTAACATAATGTCATTTATATCTTACTGAAAACTTAACAGCTGGTTTAGTTTCAAAACACAAAGCAAGAAAAATGCTGCCCTGTCGATTACTTCATTCTTCTTGGCTGACTGCAGGTGTGCAGGCATTTTTTATGCAGCATTAAACAGTATTAAACCCGAGATATAACATGAGCCAAATTGAGTGAAGTGCCTCAGTTCCAGCAGCTTGTTTTCCTCAAGAAAATAGCAACGAAGAAAATATTAATTTATTTTGCTTCATAAGCAGATTCCTAACTTCCATCATCTCCAGATGAGGATATCACTAAAATGGGATGAGAGTTTCCACATCACTGGGAAACTTGGAAACAAAAAAATTACTTTCCTCATATTCAATGAAAAGTAACTCTGTCATTATACAGGGCACCCAAAATCCTTCAAATTCAGATTTTGCTAAGCAGGCTCATTTCTATATACTGTGAAACAAGTTCTTAACAGTTTTGACATGCAAAACATAATCACACAACAGCCTGTAAGCTGGGATACTGCACCACACTTAGAAGATAAAATTCTAGCCTGCATTACAAGGAAGTTTGAGAGTTACCCCAGCCTTCTCTTTTGTCAGTGTCACAAAACCAGTGCTGTCCCATGTATTGCACTAGCATTTGTGCAGTAATGCAGACAGAGCAGGAAAAGGTACAGCTGAAAATCAGGGTTCTTTATGAAACAGCATTCCAAAGAGGTGCCAGGCAAGGAATGGGTGGGACTGTCTCCTTCACTGGCAACAGTTATGAAAGGATGTCTCCATCACTGACAAAGGAACTTCACACATAGTGAACATTAAGCTGTAAGTTACTTTTGTAGCTTCCTTTTTTACACTTTTCCTGTTTAGACTGATCCATTGCCCACAATTATTATAGAGTCAGGGATGAAAGTCCTAATGTTTACTCCCTTTCCAATCCAATGGCTGACTGGAAATACTTTGGAGTGTTTGTGTAACTTATGCCTGCAACTTGGCCGTGACTGAAAGTCACAAGATTTGGTACCTTAGTAAGTTTTAAAGCACTATTTTCTATATAGATGATTTCTACATGGATATCCGACACTCAGCAGAAAAAATTAGAACTTTCACACATGAGAACAAAGTGCCACAAACCCATGAGTTATTTTAACTTTGCTGATCATGCTCATGTTTTTAACCTGTGAGGTAATGAAATACAATTAGCCCTCATTCATTAAGTGATAATCTTCTGTGAACTGTGAAATACTGAAGATATTGCAAAGATAAGATATTCTGAGAATTATTGCCTGGAAATTTTGATTCATAATCTTTCCAGTTACTTCTGAAGATGTAGGTTTCAAAGTTAAAATGTGAAAGCCATTATTGAGATGTCCAAAACATACCCTGAAGGCTTTGTTTACAAAGTCAGGTTCTGGGTTTTTGTTACAAAAACAAAGCAGCTATTTTCTTTGTAATTTTTCAGCTCTGAGGTTTTAGTATATTTTTAAATAGAATTTTCTATTGTGTTTATAACCGTGCATACAGTACTAGAACTACATAGCATACTGGAAACTTTAATATACTGTTAACCTGGCTCTTTTATTTTCAGCTCTTCAGTCATAACTAAATTTCAGTAAGACTTTCATAATTTGTGAACTAGATATTTCAGCTCTTCGTTAGCTACACTTCCATCACAAGTTTCTAAAATATACATTTAGTTATGCAGTGAAAAGAAGAAGAACATGCTATTACAGTCAGGAGCCCAGCTGAGGGATGGAATTTTTATCCTTTTTAAGCTATATAATATTCTTTTTTGGGGGCTGACACCTCTTTATCATTATGTCACAATTATAGAATACTGCAAAATGAATGCACCAGCCAAAGTATATGGATTTCCCCAACTCAGAGCACTCAAAATCTCTTCTTCAAGTTTGTTAAATATTCAAAAGTTAAAAGATAAAGAAAGATAAAGATTTCTGCCAAAGACTCATCTATTCCCAATGGGAAGTATTCCAGGAGATCTAGTCCTCCCCAAGTGTATATTCCCTGAAAGGTAACACTGCATATTACATAGTAATGTCACATTAAACATAGCGCTGCTCCACGTCAAAGCACGGCATTCTGCTGACTTGGTTGCAGCTTCACTGATCTTGTGGCTGCAAATGAACAAAGAGCTGGCTTCTCTGAATACACTTAGAACAGACAAAGTTAAAAGACAGAGATCCTCTAAGTGCCATGAAGAAGGTGAAGAGGGTTTTTTTTTCATATACAGGATAGTGAGGAAATTTTGTCAACTCTGATTCTTGTCTAAAGATTCATTCAGTGTTTCCATTTAATCTTTTATCACTCTGCCATTCTCTGTTATCCTAAAGCTCAAAACCACTGCTTTTCCTGCCTTCCAACACAACTCTCCAAGTTAATCAATAGTTTGCTGCTCTTTTTACTTTCTATAACTAGATACTCTCCCCCACAAATACAATTTTTTCTAGACTGACAAGTCACAGCTCTTTTTTCAATCCTGGACCAATTGTTTCAGTTCAAACTAAGATCTGGTCTCAACCAGATTTTTACACCTTTTCTTAACCAGGATATTCAGATAGGTGTCCTTTTTACCTGCATGATTTAAATCCAGGCAATAAAGTCAAGTTATTTCTTTGGCAATCTCATTTAGTAATTGCAGTGTTCTACTCACTAGTTTTAAGAAATGCTTTAAATCATGACAGAAAAGAGTTAATCATCTGGTCACTGAAGATTGATATTACATCACAGTTTGAGCTTTCATGTTTAGCATCTGCTGGCACATATGGCTGTTAACCTTAGCTGTGTTCTGAGTCACTTAAAAGGTTTTTAAAGTATGCACATAAAGTGTGGCATCAGAGTTTGAAATACCTTTTAGTGGTTCTTATTGTTCTATACCAAATGTATATAAGGACAGTACAAAGCATTCAATGTTATAAAACAACCAAGAAATAACAACAATAGGCAGCTTTCAAAAGAGAGGAAGAAGCAGAGGAAAAGGAGAAAAAGAGGAGGCAAGAAATAGGGACAAAAAACATTTTAAAACAAGTAATGATAGTTAACTCTTTTAATTAGTGTGAAAATTGGATAGGTAGCAGGGAAAGAGAAGGCAGTCAGAGTTCATTGGAATAGATTCTTGAAGTCAATATTCAGGTAAACTTTGTAATATCTGATGCTAAATTTGAAGCTTGAAACCAGTTTGTCATTATTTAACCCAAAATCTGGCCACAAAAAAAGAGGAAGTATTCACATAAAAATAGATATACATTTCATTTTGTAGTTTTAATTACCAAATCCTAAAGATCTGTCTTCAGCAACATGGGTTATTTCCATGTTTTGCAAAACCAAGTCAGTGAAAAATAGCAAAAAAAAAAAATTGTCACTGATATCAGCAGAAGTTTTCACTAGAACTTTAAATCTTGTTTTCCATGCATTGAGAAATTTATATTGGTCGGTTAACAAGACCTAATGGGAGCACTATTTTCCAGAAGGGAAATAGCTGTCTAAGGAAAGTGAAACTGAAGACCTCAATTGAAAAGGATAATATAACAGTGGCAAGAAGAGTTTAAAGACATTCACCTCTTGAAATAGTAATTGTACTTTGGAAGAAAGTTATTATTTAGAGCATGATATTGCGAATGCTAAATGTGACTGCAGTACTAGAGAGGCCCTAAATCATCAGCTGTAATCCAACTGTTTCAGAGTGAAAACTGTAAGCAGAGTGATTTCTTTACAGTGCCAAGCTTTCTGATAGAAAAAAAACCCTGAGACCATCTAAATCACTTAAATTAAGATCAAAGAGTGAAGTGCAACCACTAGATGCATCAGCACTTTTACCTTGGAGTTCCTGTCATTTCATTTGTACTGACTGCACAACAGTAGTACTGACAGGGTCATCAAGTGTCTGAAAAGCTTTATCCAGTCAGCTGTTAAAACTGGCATTACTTGGTCTAGTTTTCTTTACTTCCTGCACTTTCTCAGTACAGAGGAACAAATCAGCAGAATCAGTTACATAAAATTTTCCGCTAATATTGTAATGGATTATTACAAAAAGTCAAAGTATATTTTACACATTAAGATTTTATATATATTTTTAATTAGTGATACTTCTACCTACAAGGGTGTGATTTGAGAGCGGGCTACAGCAAGAGGTGGCAAAAGCTTTTCAGCCCTGATTTCAACACTGGGACCATGCATGGCCTTGGGCAAGTAATCAGATTAATGGTATCTGAAACCTTACCCCTGAAAAATGGGTTGATAACATTTATCTCACATGCTGTTGTGAAAATTACTATTTTTAATGCTCTCTGAAGACAGAAAACACTCCTGAACTATAAGCATAGAACATTTTTAATTATATCTCAAAGGAGATGTAGACAAATAACTGTTCATAAAAAAAACTGGAATTCCAGTTTAGAAACTGTACTTACTTCAAGTCTTTGAACAATTTCTCTGATGTCTTCAGTACAGTTATCTGCTGCAGACAGAAGAATACATTCTCCTCTTTCATAAAATATTTTGATGCTCATTAACCCAGATGTCCATCCAATAACATCTCTGCAGGAGCAGTTAAACACGACATTTTTTGATTCCTTTTCAATCAACATGATAAACTCATTGGAGATTCCAAGGAGACATTCAATGTCAGCAGACTGGCCAAAATCTCGGGCAATCACATTCCACATAATTGCTCCAACACTGAATAGATGTGCATCTTTCCTTGGTTTCACTTTTTCCTTCTTTTTTGCCCCCAAAGTAATAAAGCTGAACTTGGCTGAAGTATCCACCGTAGCTGTGGTAACAAAGTTTTCTGCCAGATCTTTCAAGTATTCTTGACGTGTCCTTGTGGCCATGGCTCGAAATTTTTCCGACTTATGTGCCGCATTTTCGGCATTAATAACTTTGGCTAAAAGGAAGTCCCTAAAGACTGCAGACTTGGGGAAAGTTACTCCTTTGGGAATGGGTGGACCAAATGAAGGAACATCTTTTGATCGTGAAACACCAACACTGGAAATAGAAAAAAAAAACAAAACAAAACCAAAAAACCACAATGAAGTTAACTCCCCCAAAAAATCAGATGATAAGCAGAAATGTAATCTCTGCAATCCGTTTACAGAGCTGAGCACAGCTTTGACATGCCAATTTGCAAACATTTCTGACACATCAAAGAAAACTGATTGGGTTGTCTGTTTTAAAATGGCTTTCTTCTTTTAAATATATAAAGGACATTATGGAGGTATTTTACTGAAACAAAAAATATCAAAGATAACTTCTTAGGGTGTCAATGTCTCCCTTCCTTAATGGAATAAATATAAAAAGGCATTGTGAGAAATAAATGAGAGAAGTATTTCAAAAAATTATTTTTATGTAAGTCTATAATTTTCAGCTGTCACTCAGTTGCATCATCTTAAAAATAACAAATGCATATATAGAAATAGAATTAATTTTTATCCTCAAATCTTTTTCTACAATGACGTGTGAATCTAATGAAAAAATATTGGTGTCAAATGTGACTATAATGGAGCATTCTCCACCTATTTAAGCTGCCTACTCTAAGTTCATAAAATTGGAAGATACTTGCAATACTTGATCTAGACAGTTCACAGCAAAATGTAAGTGATTTAGGCCTAATCGATACAATTATACAACTAATTGATATATACATATTATATTTCAACTGAAAAAGAATTTGAAAATACTGTAAACAGTAGGTACAACTACTACTTGTTCGACTGAACTACAGTCACATTCAGGATGACAGATACAGTTTAATAGTAAGAAAAACACAACTTAGGAAATGTCACGTATTAACACAAAACAGTTACTGAAACAAAATCAAGTTCTAAAAGATAGCTTAAGTTCTAGTAGACAGCTAAAAGACAATAATATGACCCACTTTCATGATGTATTTTAATTTCATTCTAAACAATGAATAAATAACATTTAGAAATTAACCTGTGTCATTATGCTTCACATATTTATCACTATTTGCACAATTCCCAATTGATCCACAACTGTGTTTCCACCTTGGTTACCTTGCTAAAATTCATGATGCAGTGATTAAATGTGAGAGTTAAAATCATCTGAAATTTATGATTTTTTTTCCATTCTCCAGAAGTCCTCATTCATGTGCTTAAAGGCTATGACTCATCCTGGTGTCATATTGTCATACTCAGGGATTCATACAGGTTAATGGCCTTCTGAAATACTTTAAATCACTTTCTTTAAAAAAAGGAAACGTGCAATACAAATTCTAAATTAATTTCTATTGGTGTGTCTGCAAGTCTTATTTTCACTAACTTGTTATGTCCCCATTTTGCGGCCATAAATCAGCAACATGGGGCTCTGCACATGCCCCTTTGAGCCTACAAACTGTGCTCCATAACTCTAGATGTGTGCAAGGGAGACACTGGCGTTTCAAAATCACAGGAAGTGCAGCAGAAATTTTAAAATTGTGCACATAATATCTATAAGAAATACAAAACAGCTAGAAAACACAGTTCCATTGTAGTCTTAGTAACAAACTTAAATAGTTATAAGGCTCTACTCACCTATAACACACATTTTCGGTGCAAGGATTATGCACTTTGACTATGACAAATACATGTTGAAAGTGGGAACGAATATTTTTTGGAGTAAAAGGAAGTGCTCCTGGCTCTTGGAAGACAATGGTAACTATGTCATTTCCTATATGCCTTTTCCTTAGCAGCTAGGCAAGAAACATGCATTGAAAAATTAGTTATTAAAAAAAAAATCACAATTTCATCATCTTAGAAAAAAACCCCAAACAAGCCAAACCAATACAAATAAAGCATAATTTTTCAGAAATAACTTTTATTGCATCATGGATAACAAGATATAAAGGATATCAGAACTACAAAAATATAGGGAAAGGAAATTGGGCTAAGTTCACAAAAATACTAATGAATTCTCTCACATTCCCACTCTAGTTCTCCACAGTTTCTGCTAATTTCTATTTTATTCTATGAGGAAAAGGTATTTCTCTTATTCTTACTAATGCATCACTTCAGTAATAAAAAGTGTTGCATCACTTGACTTTTCTCACTATCCAGAAAACTGTACATCAGTTCTCTCTTTGCAGTGTAATATGTCCTTACATTAAAAATATAATATTGCTTCTATGTCTCAATAAAACTTTCTTTTCCATGTTGCAATACTATTAAATATTGTCCTTAATATTATGATCATATTTAAAAAAAAATACTACCATGAACATCCATTAGAAATGTTAACAACTGCATACTTGAGGAACAGAGCCAGAGGAACAACAGCCATTAGGAACTCTTTAATTAAAAACTTACTCTTGTAGCTTTTATCATCAAAATATATCTAAGGACTAATTTAAAGTACTAAATCATTGTTATCGGCTAAAATTTAGCAAAAATTACAAAACATATCCAGCAATAAGGGACTACTGCTCTTTCTCCCCAAAAAACCCAACAAAATAACACAGTAAAATGATGCTCACCTTCCTCATGGAAGAATATTGTAACTTTCAAATTTTGTATATTAACAGACAAAAAAAGCAGTCTACCAGGTGCTACATTTAAAATATTTACTCAAAATCTGCCAAAGACCTGTCAACTAATAGCACACAGACATATAAAGCTGTACCTTAGCTCATGTGTAACTAAAAAGGATATAAGAATAAATTTGTTTGAAAACTTTACGACAGAGCAAGTAAAAAATTCTCTATCAAGGTGATTTCATGGAACAGAACCTTTCTAATAGGAGTATTCTGTGGCATTTTTCCAGTTCCACTAAAAGTTAGTATTTCAGATACCAGCAATAAAAAGCAAAGTTGCACATGCTAAAGCCTAGAACCCCTAAGTATGTTTCATTATAGCCCTTAAAATAACATAAAGGATGATATTCTGAAGGTAGTCAGAGGGGCCAAAGCCACAGTTTTAAAGCCCTCCGTATATCCATATTATTTTAAAAATTATCAAAATCCCAAATACAGATGAAGAAATAAGACTTCTTACGAAACTTTACAACAGACATAGGAACAGAAAACAGTATTTGGTAAGTCGTGTGGCTCAGTCAAGTTTTCAAGTTTTTAAGACCAAAATGAAAATAACTGGTTATTTGAGCCATTTAAGATACACAACCCGTTGCATACAGAAGTACACTACGAGGAACTGATCACAGAACTAAGTGTGTCAGGTATACTTTAATTTGCCCATCTAATTTCATACAATTAGATCATAGCAGGGCAGCACAAGTTAATGTTTAGAAATTTTTACTATCTCACAGGTTGGAATTTACAACCCAGTTAAATTTATAAGCAACCTTCCAATTAAGAGGTACAAGGTGATTAATTTCTGCCCTTGTTATACCACTAAGTGCCCAATTACTCTTTCTTGCTACAGTGCCTCATGCCTATACATTTCCACAGAGCAGATTATAAAAATGAGAATGCAATACTCTTTAAAGGTATATTTATTTCTCAAGACAATCCCTGCTTTCAAGAATATTTTCTGCTTTTGTAGACCCCTTTAGGAGGTTCTGCTTGCCATCATACATAGCTTCAGCAAGAATAGCATTCACCTAATTGGAAGTAAGTTGTAGAAGTGTTTGAAATTTTACTAGCAAACGACTTTTCAAAAGTATGGCAGTTCCCATATCCTATCCCTAGGACATTTTTCAAGAGCGGAAACCTCTACAAGGCACAAAAATAGAAATAGGAAGACAGATCATTATTTTTAAGAACCTTACCAAGACTGTAGAGATCTTAGTGACTTCTTCAACAATTTAAAATAAAACCAGTGTAACACTTATAAATAGTTGTCATGCATAAGTGGTCAGTCAACTTCAACACAACGCAAAGGCAAAGCATAGGCGTGGCTGTGCACAGAGAATCATAATGCAAAGAACTTCTAAAGGGGGGAGAATTAAACTGAGGTGATCTGGAACATGGAAAGAAGTGCTCTGGATAGGAAAAAGGAACAGGAAAAGAATAAAGTATTGAATGGAGAAGAAGGAGGGAACACATACTTCTCTGGGAAATGTGAGATAAGGATAGCAGACTGAAAATGAAAAAGGAATTGAAGGAAACCGGAACTAAGGAAAATGATCAATAAGAAATCCTTTTCTAGTTTCCATTCTATAATCTAGATTTTCCTCCCAACTTTTACCTCCTAGTTTGTTTGGGTTTTTTTCAGGTTCTCAGTTTCCCCTTCCTCTCCCATTTTGAGGTCTGCTCAGGTTTGGGGTTTTTGGATGTTGTACAATTATTTTTTTTAATCTGCCTTTCTAACATACTCTAAAGAGTCTCATGCCAATGCCAAGCACAATAGGAACTCTCAACTGGGTGCAGAGATTACAGAGAATTACTTACAGCGAGGAGGCATCATTGTCATGTTAGAATTTGAAAATAAACCTAATCAAGTACGATAGGCAGCCAAAACAAAATCAGTGAAGTGTTACACAAGAGTACAAGATACACAAAGGGGAGTCCAGTAAGGAAAGTATGTTAGAAAAGCAGAATCCATTAGATTAAAATTAATTGCACTAAATTATATTTATTATATTAATTCTCAGATTTTAGTGACTCAATTCTTGATTTTCAGATATGCATCCCTGAAGGAAAAAACTGTCTCGAAACTTAGCATATTTACAGCTTGTGCTTGGCCTTAAAAATCTACCCACTTCTGTAGGATTAATTGCTTTGTCCAACTGCAAAACAACAAGGAATTCTTGTTGAAATAGCAGTGAAATATACTCTTCATTCAATTAAATGATGAAATGTTAAGGGTCAAATAAGAAAAAATCCAAACTTATTTTAGTACATTTCTAAAATAAGTAGTTTCAAAAGCTTTATTTTTACCTTGTTTTCTTAGCCAGTACCAAAACCAGAAATGAATGGCAAAAGCTCTTTCAACAGATCTGATCAAACTGAGTTTGGTATAACCATAATTCTTGTTACCCAACTCTTCCAACAGCAGTTTAAATGCAACAAGCTCATTTCATTATTGCATATCTGTTTCAAAGTTTTCGTAAAACCAGGTGAAAACTGATTATTTGAACTGATTTGGATTAATCGGGTCTGACCACGTGTACACAAGCAGACTGCAAATGTGTGAATGGGGAACTTGCAAGGGAATGATTTGGAAAGGGACATTGCAAAGGTAAAGTTTAAAGGGGAAAGCCTTGGACTGCTTTGAAGAAAAGGCCAGTAAAGGAAAAGGAACTGGCCACACCAGGGCTGGTAGTCTTCTCTGTCCTAGGGAAGGAGCAGCTGACTTGAAAGGTCCCAGCCTATGTTGCAGCCAAAATAAAAATTACCTTGCTCTTTGGATCTCTTGCTGGTTCTAAAACTAGAGGGATGTCCTGATCAGGGACCAAGCAGGGCGTAGTTATATCCTGGAAGAAGCAACAAACAGTTCTGGTGCGGCCTATTTTTGGCTCACAGGTATTTGGAACACAAGCAATGCTCAGTGCTTGCTCACTGAAGGTCACCATCCTAGATTATGAGGAGTGACTGAATACCTTGCCCAGTCATTACCAAACAAGGGACATAGGGAAAGGATGCAACAACCTCAGCCAGTACATACATAATATGCTAGCAGAAAATAACTATTGAATGGGGGGTTTCATTCCTAACATGACCTAAAAGGAAAATTACCGTGGTCTCTAACTTCCCCTTACTTGGGTATGCAGTGAGCCAAACCCTGAAGAGACTTCATTATGTATTTTGGAACTAAACAGTAGGAGAAAAAAAAAAAATAAACAGTTATTATAGATCTGTTTTGCACATTAAGGCTGGCTAAATTCTGGTAATTTGGGTGCACTTGTCACATTTCATTAAGACAGTGTACATGCTGTGCAAACACTGATAGATCTCATCACCTGAAAAATAATGTGGTGGGTCTTCAGATAGGCATACTGCTTGGACTTGGAAAACTGCCACATTATTTTGATCCCAAGAAAGCCATGAATAACAACATAGTGCTTCTGCTAAATATTGAACCTGTTAAAGGGACAATGATGAGAGCTTACTAAAACACTGTGGAAAGGAGTGCTTGTTGCTAGGGAAAACCAGGGAGTTAAAATCGAAAGATTTTGCTGTACACAGGAATCAGCACCTGACTATAAAGAAAGACACATAAGGACGTGATAAGAATGAAAGGAAGGCACAGGAAGAAGCGAAAGGACAGTAATAGGGGGTGGCTGAGCAACACAGCAGTGAAGCTGACAAAGAGCAAAAAACTATGAAAATTAGTTGATCATGGTAAGAGGATATCCCGTTCTCACAAACAAGGAAAATTCACAAAAGACAACAACAAAAGTAATAAACTCCAAGTAAGGCCATATTTACTGTCAGTGCCTGTGATTTGCTATGAATATATTAATTTCATTCTTTTAAGGCAAGCTCATTCAGTGTATTATATCTTCTTAATAGGGTACAGTTTTCCCTATTTACATAGGAGAACCAGTCAAAGATTGATAGACTGATTACAGACAGAACAACTCCTACTGCATTTACTAAATTAATCCTGTTTTGTAATAAGATGCAACTGAAAGTTTAGAGAAGCAGAACAATCCGAAACCAGTGATGAAGATCCAATCCTCTGATTACTAGCTATGTCACAGTTGAGTGTCTGATGTAGCTGAACATTCTGTCTCCTGAAAGCCACACATTTTAAGAAGTGAGTCACCTAAACTTTGTATTATTCATATGGCGAAAAGTTCGTCTTTTGATTCCTAATTTAGTGTCTTTAAACCACATCTAAATCCTAAGTGAGTCTTAACTGTTCACCTGAAACAGCTTTTCAAACTGTTCAGAGCTCTATGCACTAGTTATTTAAAACACACTAATACATGATATACTTTCTTCCATTGTTATTTTTATTTATCCCTTCTGAAGAATTTCAGTACTTTTCTTTTATCTTTTTCTTGCTGCCTTGACACATCTCTTTTTCCTCACACAAGATCTCTTGACATGAAAGCTACAACTCCCATATGGTTCAACAATCAATCAGTAAGCACCTTTTGTGTGCTGTTCAAAACCAAAGTGAGATAGCATCCTTATTTCATGACAGCCTTCCACAATGGCTGACATTATTGCAACTTGCATGGCACGGCGAGAATATTCCAAAACTAACTAAGTCAACACTTACTTCTGCATACCCGGAAGAACACAGAGTAGTAGCACAGAAAGTTACAAACTACCATCAGTCTGATCTATGAGCAATTCTACTGCTTTTCTTTTAAGCATTAATACTGATATATTATACCAAATGTGCTTGTATGTTTTAATTAAGTCACAAGAAATATCTTAGACAGGCAAGACAGAGTAACCTTACTGGTGCACCGCACACTTTGGATGCTGTGCTGGTTTTTAGCCATCCTTAATGCTTTGAAGACGTTCTGAATTATTATATAAGCAAAGGGAATCTTCTAGAAATAAGAAATATACACTGCAGTTTTCTGTTTTTACAGACACCTTGCAGGATACACTTAAAAGCTATTACTAAGCTCATACATTAATAAACATTAATGCAAGGATTAAGTGGAATAGTTTTAAATATCTTATTACATGCATATTTTAACCATAAGACTATATTCAAGATTCATTCCATCCAATGTTTAAAACATACATAAGATGTGAATTCAGTCCAAACTGAAAATAACTCATTCACCAGAGGTAATACAGCCTTTTAACAATATAATGAAAGAGGGTACATGGGATAAGTTCCTGAATTATATAGAATAAAAATCCTACAAGATTTCTGATGTCTTACAATATCTCAAGAAAAAAAAAAAATTGAGTCATACCTTTTTAAAACAATTCAGTTTTCAACCAATACTATTAAAAAACCCCAAAACTCAATGTCAAACAATTATAATGTGAAATTACAATGAAAAGCTAAAAAAACATACCTGTTGCCTGTTACTGGGCATGTATGGAAGCATTGTTGATACATGAAACATTAATTCATAATCTTTATAGGTAGTATAGAGGGAATGAGTTCCTGTTGAATCAGCTGAAAATTAATTTAATCGCAAGAAGGTCAGTAAATTAGAACATTCATATGACTTTTTAGGACACTGCTCTTTGCATGCTATGATTTAAATGTATTTAAGCAATTTATATCTTTTTTTCAATTGAACAAAACCAGTTTCCATCAGCTAGAAAATTTACTCTTTAGTTTTGTATTATGACAAAGAGGGGTGCGACAGAAAAAACCCCAAAGAGTTTGCTGTCTCTGAGAGTTAAATAAACTAATTTTGAATATATTGGCATCTAATGAAAAAACCCAAACACTTAGCTACTTGAGTGTAGTTTTATAAAATAGGTATTTTCACCATTTATGCATTAATAAGGACAATTGACTAACCCATACTTTACCAAAAATGAACTGGCTATTTCAAATCTAACATTAAAACACATGTTGCAGATCAGACATTTTTAAAACATAAACCATGTGCATAATACATATATTTGAAAATTATTAAAATATATTTCATAAGTGATAAAATTAATATTTTATTTCTTTTATTTAGAAAGTTTATTAATAGTTATCATTTTGTGATGTTCACAGTAAATGAGTTTTAAACTGTAGTCATATGTTAATCCTTTTTATTCCTTTTCTTCAATTTGTACAGACTATTTAAGTAAGTACAACGAACTTTTTAAAAGTTTAAGGTTTAATTCTGTTAAACACCCTATTGAGTCAAGACAACTACCAATTTTTCTTCTCTTTTTCCATGTTCACTTATTTTTTAACATAATTTTATGTTATCTACAAAAATAAACATTATTCAGTACACTCTAACACATTGTTGAAGATTCTGGGGTTTTGTTTTAAATAGTAGCTATATTCCAAAAAGAAATCAATTGGCCATGCTAGTTCTCCAGTTAAAAGTATATAAAAGTACATAAATATGCACTTTTTTATCTGCACCCCTAGATTTAAAAATATTTTTGTGTATACAATTAGGAGCACATTCATATAACAGCTGGGTGCATCAGTTATGTCTGCACGATAATTAAATTAACTTCATTTATTAATATCTATGTAACACAGATTACACTTGCATAAGAAATAGAAAGCATAATTTCCACTGAAGTTTGTTACTTAAATGTTGCTAAAAAAAGGAAACCTTATTGCACTCTTCTATTTCAAAATCTTAGCTGAAAATCTAATTCCATTATAACTTTTCAGCGGCATTTTAGAAAGACAGTTTTGAAGAGATAGAAAGAGAAAATATGTTCCAATAATAATACTTTTTTCCTCATTTCTAGTAGATTGATATGTTTTAAAACATATACTAAACAAATTATATAGTAGTGAATTGGTAAAGTTTCATTTAATTTTCTTATTTCTTTATCTTGGAGTATGGAACCGCATGCCACTAAAACTGCACTAAAGAAGGGCAGAAAAGAGTTCACAGTTAATATATTCCATATGTTCTTGACATTTGCACAGGGTGTGGCTTGGATGCAGCTAAAATTCTTCATAGCAGCCCATATGGTGCTGTGTTTTCTCTGTGTGATCAAAGCAGTGCTGGTGACACACCGACGTGTTGGCTGTGCCTAAAGAGTGCTCACACAGCACCAGCGCTGCTCTGCCCGTCCCAATGTCCCCTACCCCAGCAAGTGTGCTAGGGTGGCCAAGAGTTTGGGAGGAGACAGCCAGGACAGCCTATCAAATTGGCCAAAAACCTATCCCATACCCTAGAAAGTTATGTTCTGCAGGAAAGATGTTCTTCATAGAGTTTTTTCATGGTAGCTGTTGCTCAGAGACTGGCTGGGCATCAGTCAGCTAGTGGGAGGTGGCAAGTGATTGCCTTTGCATCAGTTGTATTGTTGGCTGATTGCTGTAGTGGTGGGTTGTGGGTTTTTTGTTGTTTGAGGGCTTTTTTGTTTGTTTTGGAGTTTTTGTTTGTTTGGGAGTTTTTTTGGGGGTGGTTTTTCTTTTCCTTTCTTCCCTTCACTCATTGAACTGTCTCAATCTCGACTCACAAACTGGAGGGTGAGTGAGCACACAAGAGGTGGGGGCTTATTTTCCAGACAGGTCAACATTCTACTTTCTCTATTACATAAGAAATGGACCAATTACTTATCCAAATACTAAATAAACAGATTTAAAAAAAAAATTAAATGAGAACTTTTTATAGAAAATCCTCACAGCTAGTCAAGCATTTGAGAGTATAAAAACGTACTAAATTTGACTCCTACAAGAACTAAGCAAGATTTATTACTGAAACATTGTGTCTACCAAAAATACAGCTCCCAGGGACTAAATTACTACACTCTTCTGAACCTGCAGGCAGTCAGAACAATGTATTATCTAAACCTAAGTATGACACACAGTAATGCTTGTTGCATCATTATATTTAAAAACAAGTGCAACAAAAATGTAATACTTAGGTCAGTACTTTACATTTAATATAATACTGAAGACTGTATCTTTTTAAACTCTTAATTCCATTCTGCCTGTTGCAAATTGTGAGAACATAAAATGACAGGACAATATAGTTAATGGCACACAGACTTTATAAAACATTAAAATCATGTTACTGACTGATACATACACAATGCTGATCAGCAATGCAAGTTCATACTGAAGAACAACAAATACAGAAACTGAATTTGCTGACAGACCAGCATTTATTTTTATATGTACAATGGACCAGGTGACATTCAGTCACGCTCTGACTGGGGAAAAAAATGGAAAACCCAAACACCCCTTACTCCTTTCAATTTTTCATCCCTATTTATCAATTCGTTCCAGAACTCTGACATCCACAGCACGTTAATATGTATTTCTATAAATTAATTTGAAAAATGATTTGTTATTATTCTGTGCTGACATAGGATGCAATAGTTTCTAGAAAACCTGAATTATTAAAGTGAAACAAGCATGGATTTAGGCAAAAAGGCAATAACATTATTGGAAATAAATGTGGTGCTTATACAGGTTGGCACTATGTTAAAATTAAGTAGATGAATAACTAGATATCCTTAGATCACAGCTCATATGATCAGCTGTCAAAATCCTGTTAAAACATCATTAAACTAAGAATGAGTTAAGTTAAATTGAAGGGCAGTGAAAACAGTGCTGATAAAGAAGTGTGATAACATATCACTGACTCTTTTTTTAACAGCAATACTTCAGTTCCTATTTTTGCTACAAAACCAGATCCATTTGTACAATTAAATTTTTATACTATTGTACTTAGGGGAACTGAAAGACCTGGGGAAATGGCAGTACTAACACAGCACTGAGGTAGATGAATAATTATCAGCTGACGAATGATGACATGCTTACCGTGCACGTGTGAGAAACTAGAAAACTTGACTGGTCCCCAAATATAAACATAAATGTGTGTGTTGGGTAAAAGTAAGCATGGAAGTTTGGCTTAAATAAGGAAAATTACTCCTCATTTTGAAATACATATATTTTTATTGCCTTTTAAAGAACAAGATATTAAAGTGTACCTGGGGAAATATTACTCATGTAGTATGAATTTAAACGCAAACAAATGAAATAAGTTGCTTTGATTTTCAGTTCTACTAATACCACAGAAAAAGTAAATGACCTTTCAGAAAAGGTTTGATACATGCTCTTAGCATATGCTTCATCTTCCTCATTTACCATATGATCACACTAAGCAAAATCCAAAGAGCATGAAGATACAACACAATTCACAGAAGATCAGCTGGATAATTACCCTTTCTCCCATAGCTTGAAACATGACTTACTTTTATTATCCAGCTGAGCCCTGTATTTACTGAATCCTTTTAGCCGTACTCTCTGGCCCAGTAGATCAAGGAACTCTTCAAAAGCTGGCCCTGCCATCTCGTTGTTATACATTTCTTCTTCTGTGCTTTGGCCTGCTTTGCAGTAAAGGATACCAATCTTATGTTGAAAACTCAGCTGAAATTAAAAATTAAATAAAAAAAGAAGAGGAAAATTTACAGAAGCAAAGGAAAGTCAATACTGGAACAAATATTAACAATTAAAATACAACACTGTTATAACCCCTGACAGAAGGCATCTGAAAGTGAAAAAATAAGTGATCTGATTTTGGAAATTAAGTCACCACAGAATGAAAATAAAACAAAACAAAACAAAAAAAAATCCTCCAACTCTTGAAAGAAAACTAGATTTGCACTCTCCAAACACACATAAAAGCAGTACAAAGACTTTCCACTTTGTTATCTATAAAAGCACACTCTGCTTCATGCTACAGTATGAAAAATTTAATTGGTAATATTTGTATATTGGTCTTTTTTCTCAGATTTAAAAGCAGATGAGTTTATAGGCCCTCATTTTCATCCTTTAACGTTCATTGTAGTTCAAACAGGCCATCAGAAGAGTAATTTCTATTATATGTAATCTTTTGCCTTCCTCATAAAATCATGCACTGTTAAAAACTATTTCCCATTTTCAAAAGTATACTTAAAGTAAGAAATCAGACTGCAGTCAAATAGTTTTGTTAAACAGATTCTCAGTTATGGTACATTGAACAGATAAATCACATTTATTCAAAAATGAAGTACAAAAACTATAAAACATTAGGTATAAAGAGAGACCATGAATCCTTGAGCAGACGGTTTTCTTCTTAGCTTTTATGCACACTTAAACTGACAAAAGGAAACCTCCATGTGGATGGATTAGTCCTATTATTCTTAACCGACACCTTCCAGAGCTTCGCAAACTGACAGAGACCATCAGTCACACCCGATTTCCTTCAGACATTTATCTATATTCATGACTCAAATCAACTCTCCAGCTGTAGACCTCTCTTAATCAAACTCCGGGATTAGTGTCCAAAATGCATATTATCCAAAGGCTGTATGTATTTCTGTTAGAGCAAAGGTGACAACAACAGTCTGCTTCCCCTTAGTTGTAAGGACATAACTGCTTTGTGTAGGGGTGAGCTCTTGTGGAACCTGCTCTGGCAGAATGCCACTGACCAGAGGGCAGTTAGGAGTGAAGGACAGGCTTAGTAAGGACAGGAATGAGGAACAAGGTTTCACCTGGCCAGCCTAGAACACCGAAGAGCCAGAAGCTGTGCCAAAGTTTGATGTGGAATGGAATGGATGACTATCCGAGATGAAAGAGGATTTTGAGTTATGGATGCGCTGTAGGAGCTGCCCGTGTCAGACCAATGAACTCCGGAGCAGGGCAGGGTTAAGATCCTGGTTTGCTCCTGTCATTTCCTTTTGACTGGCATTGGATGCTACCTCCATCCAGAGTGCTTCCTTGCTTAATCCCCATTTTAAAGAGAGTCAGGTATTTAACAAAAGATTCCAGATTGCACACTGGTGACTATTTTATACAGCAGAAAGCTAGCATGAACAATTAATGGAGGAAACTGCAAGATAACTGGTCATATAAACATTAGATTGCAGGAAGCAGTGCTGTTACTTGACACATCCCAGCAGAGACTTTTAATGACGGTGACCACACCGTCATCCCTATACCAGCCACGTGTCAAATAGTTTAACTTAAACCACAGGGGATTTAAGTTGATTTCCTTGACTTCGCACTCAAATTGACAAGTAGAGAAGTTAAATGCTGAATTGAGCCACCAAAAACAGGGAGAAGAACTAAGAGTAAAGAGGCACCTGGGCAAAATATTTGGTCTAGTCACACTTCTTCATTCTGCAGATGCCAGTCACTCCTGCATCTGTTCATGAATATCAATAATATTCCAAACAGGAGTGAAGTATACATCTATCTTAAAGAATAATCTAACATCTCACAGTTTAAACACTGAGCTAAGAGACATTGAAAATGAGGATCTGAAACTCACAACCCCAAGACATGAATTAATCCTGGGATTTGACTTCACGGACAGACAAGCACTGTGAACGCTACACAAAGTCAGTTCTATCAATACCACTATTGCTAAACAAGCTGCAAGCTCATTTGCAGTAATCTGAACCTCCTGCCCTTGTGCTAGAACCCTTCACAACTATGAAATTAGAAGACCTGAGTAAAACAACTCTCAGCCAAGATCATGGGGGCTGTGCAGAAGCAGAGATCAAGGTACATTTAGAATGTCAATGCCTAAAAAAGAAATAACTCAGTGAGTTTTGGCAGGATCTTCTTATGTCATGCATTTAACTGGCATGAAGAACTATCAGAATATTTAAAACTGATAAAGTCTGCCAGTTTTGAAATGGTACCAGATGCTTATTCAAGTCTTTTTAAGTAAATAATTGCAGACATGGTTCTGATTTCATTATTTCCAAATCAGAAATTTTACATTTAGTTACATTTTTCACTGAGAACAATTTAATAACATGACATCACAAAATAATTTCAAAACCCATTTAGCCACTTTGGTATGCAATATGTATTGAAGGTACATAGCAGTCCTTCCTGACTCAAAATGATTGTGTTCTTGTCAGAATCCCTCACTACTGAATCTTGGCATCTTGTCAAATTTTTGCACAGATTATTTATCATGTAACAACAATTTGTTGACTTTCATCATGTGAAGATTTTAGATTCTTTTCTGTCAAGAAACATCAAGAGATTAGGCACATAATAGCCACTAAATATCACTGCAACCAATCTTAATTTCTTTGGTCTTTTTTAAACTTCATCCCATACCTTAGAGAGAAGTGAACATCCCTAGAGGGATGTAAGTGGAACCAAAAAGCATATACACTAAACAACCATTAGCAGAAATTAGAAAGGGAAACTAGGGGGAAGTTGGAGAAAGGTTAAAAAAACAACAGTAGCAGATAAGCAGTTGACTTTTCTTGTAAATTTTCAGCTGAATTTAAAGACGATCATCATATGGCAGAATAAATTGGGAAAAGGCAAGTTCTTTATATATTCAAATTAGGTCGCCCGTCCAATTTACATCTAGTTTCTACTGTCATTTTTAGAGGCAAAATTTAGCCACAGGTTTCCTCCATAACCCATATTAGATTTCACAGAAAAATTATCAAGCAGGTGGAGAATGAAATGAAAACATCAAAGTAGTTTCAGTCGGTTATGGAATTACGCAAACATTTGACACTCCGTTAGACAAAATTCATATCACTCTGGTGACAGTACTAATCTTCTAGATCATAATTCATATTATTAAATTCATGATATTTCCACCAGTAATCACCTTCAGTTGCCAAGCATAACTTTTTTTGTATTTACTTGATTAATAAACTGAAAACATTAAATAACCAAGAGGATTAAAACCAAAAACAGATCTCATGCTAGTTCTTTGCACAGCTTTCTGTCTATGTTCAAGTAATTACCTAGTAATAAGCGGTACATAAGATATATTAATATTACACTTTGTCAGGTGACAGCCCATTTCATTATAGGACTGAATTTTCAGAACTGATCACATAAAATAAAAGGAAGTGCTATAAACTGCTGTTTCTCAAAATGAGGAGATGATGATTAAAGAACCACTTTGGTCAGTTCAATGGACAATGTCCATTTCCAATTTTTGGGAAATATTCAGATCAGGTCAAACACAGTCATACTCAATACTGCCTTGAACATATGGCCCCTCAGAGTGAATGTAATTTACTAGATTAACCTAAACTCACTCTGAAGCTCAAACAGCAGAGAACAAGAGCACATCAGGAACTCCTGGATTCAGAATTCAGTGCTTCTGATTTCCCTGTATTGTTTTACCAGAAAAACTAACAAAGGCAGAAGAAAATAACAACATTTGGCAAAATTAATTTTTCATTAAAAGTCCTCCTCAAACACCAGTGTGAACAAAAGCACTAAAATTAACATATAAAAGCTATCTTAACAATCCATCCAAAAAAAGCCAATTCTGTTCCTCTGACTACATGTACTTTGTTTTGAGCAACTTTTACAGGCAAAAGAAAAGACAGAGGAATTCTGGTAGACGCCACCGACATTAGATGGAATCACTACATTTGAAACTGAGTTAGCAATAAAAAATTAATTATAGCACCATCATAATCAACTGGTTCAATCATCAGATTGGACTTCAAAAGATAGATACTGACTTTCACCTAGAATGTAAACATTCAACTTAAATTAACATTTTTTAAAAAACATGATTTAAAAACCATCATAAGCCTGTCCTTCACAAAATATTCTGAAACAATAAAGTTAACTACTAGCTTTGAATGAAGCAGATTCACTTTTATTGAACCTAATAAACTTCACCATTTTCTCTCAAAATTTAAGCCATCTGAATATTTCACTGCCATGCAGTTAATTCCTTAGTCTCAATCACAATTTCAGTTGTATGAATGCAGAAGTAGTCTATTCTAGTAAGAATACAGAAAGTTTATCATAAAATAGTGTTGTGAAAAATAACCATAAATTTTAGATGCAGAGACTTAAGACACAATATGCTTTTGCCTCCTTATCCATACACAATATTAATAAAGTGTTGGATGTATTTTCATTTGCATTCAACATTTGTACACATTAAAGTGCAAAACCAGGTTGTGAAAATCCCTTCTTACTGATGTTAAAACTTAATAATCTTTCTCTGACTCAGTCATTAAAACTTAATAATCCTTCTCTGACTCAGCCATTGAAAGACAATCTCCATAGACCAATATTTATTTCCTTCAGCTGAAACGTATTTTTAGAAGAATTTGCTTAGAAGAGCAAACCTCATTTTGTCATGAAAATAGACAAGTTTCTCTAAAACCAAGAAAGTGAATGGGTCACAGTACAGATCCGTGTTAATTAGCGCTGCCTGCAAAATATTTAATAATTTTTTTCTTCTGTTTAGCTAAGGAATAGTCTTTTAAAAAAAGGCCATGTGCTACGTACCCCTTGTTCATCCAGTTTGAGCAGCTGCTCGGGTACTTTGGGTGAGTTGGAAGCCTGTCTCAGGCACTGAATGCTCAGCTCTGGTATTACATACTCCAGCACCTCTTTGAGAGGCAGACCTCTCGCTGTGCCGTGACGAGCAGTGGATGGTATAGCATCTTCTAAAATTGCTCCTCTAAGTGTAGTAAGCTGCAGTGAAGGTAAAACACACAAAACATTTTTAGCTCTAATACTCTATACCCTAAAGATAAAAACTTCATGTTTTAGCAAAAGCATGGAAAAAAGAAATGGAAACAAAACCATCCCTATTTCAATATTTTTCTTAACCAGTAAAAACATTACTAAACTTTTAAAGAGCAGACAAGCTTTCATTGTCTAAGTGACAAATGCATTTTTTGCTTAAAGAAATTAATGAAGCATGTTATCAATTTATTTCAATTACTAAGAATATTCCTTTTTTGAGGGAGGGGAAAGTATTAAAGACACCAGTAAACTAAAAATAGTTAATTTTGCCATAATACCCTAGCAAACACAGTAGTCAGATGTGAGGCCGGACACATGAGATTAGCTATAGCAAATTGCACCTTCACTTAATCCGTTCACCTATTACTTAATCCATGCTGCTTTATCTTCATTGGATTTGACAAAAAGAGAGTAATTTCTTAGAACTGAGTCACCTGGATCACCTCTCCACACATACATATATGGACACCCCTTTCTCGGCTATTAAAAAAATCCTAGACTGAAAAAAATAATCTATCTATATCTGTTTTTACATCTGTTTGCAAAAGCACAAGAGTGCAGCGATATGAGGAGGTGTAGCTAACACTTCTCTATATCCTAAACCAATAGCCCTAAGGATTCTGAAAATTTACAGTTGTTTGCTACAATAATAACATTGTGTGATTTAATACAAATCTAAGGTAGTTGCTGTGATAAAGAAATTAGTTAGCAAGAGAAATTAAATAGCTTAAAATAGAAGTTATGAGACTTCACACACAACAACCACAAGCAAATTCTTCTTTCAAATACGACCATTATTTTATGAATATATTAACACTCCTCCTGCAAATCATGCATGTAGAAGCACACAGAAACATCTCACAAAAAAGCTTCTAAGAAAGTATTTTGAAACCAAAGAAAAAATACAAATAAGTCATTATACTAGTTTTCATATTTTACAGCTCCCTTTATCCCTACATTTCTTAATCTTTTATTTCTATGTTAACATCTGTTCCCTTGCTTGCACCTTGCAGTTCTCTTAAGCCAGCTTACCACCTTTTGGGTGCTCACTCAAAAAGACAAAAGTTTTATGCGATACAGAAAAGGAAAACTTTGTTCAGGTGCAACTACATTTACTAATGGTACAGGAAACATCCTTTCCCATTAACAGAATTATTTTCAAAGTTAGCAATGTACCCACAGACAAATAATGAGTATCCTAAGCTCTAATTCAACTTTTCCATTCCTTTGCAGAATTGCTGAATGAACATTACCTCACTTGTCCTGAAAACTACACGATAGTTGAACTGAGATCCTTCTTTCTCCTTAGCATCTTCAACCTTTTCCCTCCGGATGCTGACTGCTACAGGTCCAAGATTTTCATCTATTCCAAAGTAGTTCTGATGCTCTTTTGTACAAGAATGAATGAAGAGATAAGAGAATAGTAAAGTATGAGTCTCCTAGAAAATGTTCATCAAATCTCAAAAAAAAATTCTGCAGCAAGAAAAAAGGATTATTTTTAATTGAACTAGAAGGTCTGTGAATAATACACCAGCTGGTGATCTTCTGAACTGTACAATAAATACACAAATCACAAATGCTAATTTTGATGAGCAAAATGGTCACTCATATCACATAAATTACTGCAACTGCTGCTACTATGAAATATTTTTTTTCCTTTTTTTACTATGAAATTAATCTTTTTGCTTGATGCTGCAGGAAACTAGTTTGGAGAAACTGTATCTACATATAATCTTGAATAAAAGCTAAGAGTCTTCAAACAAACAAGATCGATTCTTATTCTTATTTACAACTTTACATTCAAAGCAGCAACTCAACCTCAACAAGGGGAAATTGAGTCTAGTAACTCTTCAGTGTTTGACGAATAGTTAAATTCATCCTTGAGCCAACTGGTCCAGTGTGGGAGAGTAAAGCACTAGCAGCTGAAGAGAAATATCGCATTAGAGACCATTCAAGGAGGCCAGACACACTCAAATCCATGCGACCAAACAGGACCTATGTTGAGACTCCTGCTTACCACATTCGAAAGGTTATAGTAAGTAGTTACAGACACCTTTAAAAAAGGGCAAGAGGTTCTGGGAAACCACAGAACAGTCACCATAAATCTTAGTTCCCAGGGAGATTAAGGAACAAATTCTCATGGAAGACATTTCCAGGGACATGAAGGACAAAAAGATGCTTGGAAACAGCCTGCATAGATTTAAAAAATGCAAATCATGCATGACCAATCCAGTAGTTTTCTGCAGTGATGTGACCTGCTTTATGGATGAGGAAGGAGCAATGAATGCCACCCACTTGTACTTTAGCAACGCTTTTCACACAGTCTCCCATAGCTAAACTGAAAAGACATGGTTTGGACATGCAAATTACAAGGTGGACGGAAACTGGCTGGACAGTTGGCCTTACAGGACTGTGATCAGTAATACAAATTAAAATTATTGGCCAGTTACAAAAATGTTTATCAAAATTTGATAGTGGAGCTGTTATTGTTTAACAGGGTTTTACATTATCTAGATGATGGAATGGAGCGCATCCTCAACAAGTTGATGTCCATGACCAAGCCCTAAGAGAATAGTTTGTGTATCAGAGGTTAGAGCTGCAGATGGGTGCAACAGACGAAGGGGAATAACCATCAGGCTTTTAACAAATCAGGAATATGCGCACGGGGAAGACATGGAAATGCGTAACTGTTGCAGTTTTAACAAAAGCAGGCAAGTGCAAAGCCACATGAGTAGAGTCCAACAGCTGTAGGGTGTCTGTGCTTCACCTCCCACTCCCCTTCCCCTGGAGGCAGCAACTGCCAAGCTGTGCCAGCTGAGCTGCCTATGAAGCAACTCCTAAACCACTGAAGTTTTCAACCTGACATTTTAAAACAAACGCTCATTTTGACAATCCAAGAAAATGGGCTGATAAAAGCCTTATGAAGGCCAACACAGACCTGCACATAGAACACAACAAGCTCATACAACAGGCTGGGAACCCACTGCCTCAGGAGCCTCTCTGTGGAAAAGGACTGGGGACCCTGTGGGCACAGGCTGCCCAGCAGCCAGCAGGACCTCCCAGCAGAGACAGAGGGCAACTACATTCTAGGCAAGAGCATTCCAGCAGCTCAGGAGAACATGGTGCCTTTCTGTTTGGCACTTTCGAGGCCACATAAGGAGCACTGTCCAGTTTTGGACAGAGTGGTACAAGGCCAGGAGATGACTATGAAGAAAGACAATTAGGGGGCTGGAGAACATAACAAATGAGGAGAGGCTAAAAGAGATGGGCTTGTGCAGCTGGAGAAGAGCAGATTAAGGGGGGAAATAACTGCCGGATCCCACGAGCTGATGGGAGGTTGTAGAGAAAGGAGAAACAGGCTCTTCTCGAAGGTACAGAGTGAAAGAACAAGATGCAGCTATCACAAGATGCAGCCTCGCAGTGAGAGGAGTCCAACACAAACAGGTTGCCAGTAAAGTTTGTGAAATCTCCATCCTCAGAGACAGCAAAAAAGCTAAAGGGGCAGCTAAAGGGAAACAGGTTTTGAGCAACCTATTCAGAACCTACATTTAAAGGGAGCTTTAAAGAGGGAATTAGAGGGATGGCCTCCAGAAATGTCTTCCACTCCAATTCATGCTATAATCTCATATTTTAAATAACAATTAATTGACTAATTTCTCCTTAAAGATTGTCTGGATTAACAAACATTTTGCAGCATTTTTGAGCTAGTTTGATACTTCTTTTGAAATAATGTATTTATAGAAATGAGTAAAGAAGTTTTTTGCAAAATGTCTTTCACTAAGAAGTTATCCATACTCTCAGAATTAATACAAAAGAATGAAGTCATCTCTACATAAATGACAGTCTTATTTCTCAAATCAAGTTTAAATTAGATTTCCAGTAGTCTTTCAAAAATCTATCTATGAAGTATGTAGGTGGTTACAATCCATCTCCCAGTGGAAGGAAAATGAGCAGCAGCATATTACAACTTTTTTTGGAAGGAATACCTGGAATCAAAGAGGCACAGACATTAAATTATTTGCCCATGCTCTCCACTACATTCCTACATTCCTTTCCCAGTCTGAGCATTCCACCTCCATGGATAAATAATGTACCTCACGGACTTCCCAGTGTTAAATTAAAACTTTGAGCCCAAATGGGCAATTTTATCCAATAGAACAGGACTTCACAGACAAGACAGAGAGAGGGAGAGAGAGAGAGAAGTTCAGAAGTCAAACACTTCCGATAACATAAAACCTCCCCAAAGCTGCATAATTCAGGCTTTGACATAAGGTAAACTCCTCAGTTAGAAGTCTAGAGCTTTCCATTTTGATGTAAATCTAGAAAAGGGTATTACAGATTTACTAGATTTCTTGGCTGCAGTATTACAGAGCAGAAAAATGCACCTGTGTGCAGATACCTACTAATTTATTGTACAAAGTGAAAGACACAAACCCAAAGACACTCTTTATATGCATTAAAAATAAAATAGACAAACCAGTTTCAGAAAAGGAAAGTAAGGGAGCTGAAGTAAATTGAAGAATAGTATGTCTACTGATATTGTGGGATTTGGGGAAAACATTTTAAATTCAAGATGTCCTTTTTTTTTTTTTTTTAAATTTCAAAAAGGACAAACTCATTAAGCTCATTTAAATTTATTTATGTTGGTTTAAAAGAACCAGCTGGGGAGAAAAGAAGAAAATAAGTGCTACTTTCTAGCTGAGATCTAGAGAGATGCTAAAGTATTTGTCAACTTTTACTTTTTCATTTTGAGGAATAGTTGTCAAATTTTCTTCTAACGCAAAAGTCTCACTTGTACAAAATTGAGTCAATACCAACGGTTTGCTAAGCCTGTACATTTCTTTTAGGACACTTTAAAAATCCCATATCAGCAGATAGACACAGTAACATTAAATGGTTGCAGGCATCCCTCAAATAAAAAGCATGGTATTAATGAACAAGTCTCAAGGAATTATGAGGATAATTGCACAAGGGGAAAAGGACAAATCAATGATAATCAAAACCATGAGATAAAATAATATATTCTAGCTTTTACAAATCTCAACTGAAAACTGAGAAGATATATTCAATAAACATAACATATTTTATATCAGTTGCATTGGATTTGATTTTAACAATAGTTACAAAGCTTATAAATATGCAGTATAAAACTACAACTCATTTCAGAAAACACTGAATCCCAAATCTCATATTTCTTGAAAGCGAATGGAATAATTAGTGCTACACATGCCAGGGTGTTTCTTCCATGAATCTTAAAACAGAAATAAAACTGGTATGCTGACAAGTGCCAATTATAAAACTGTGAACAAAATCAAATATTCAGAAAACTATTTCTTTTTCATATATATTTTCTTAAAGGCAAAGAAAATCAGTGGCACTATGCTCAAGTAACTATTGTTCGCTAAATTTTTATTTCATCCTTCCACAATGATTTTGCTAAAACTAAACTGCGCAATTAAATCTACAAATCAATGAAAAATCAGCTAGGAGAGCTCACTGTCATGGAAGAGCATCACATACGCCCAGTATGAACATAAATGTCAATTTTTCTTATATGGAAGATAAGGCCAGCAGCAAGACATCTTGGTGCCCAATGCAAAATGTCTGGATTATTTCCTCTATCCACAATAAGTTTTGCTTAGATGAGAAATGTGTTCAATTGGAATTAATGTGGAGATTCCTCACGTGCTTGATCCCTTAAGACAGTAGATATTAAAAAGTAAGATTTTAGTTTCATCAGCTTGTTTACCCTGACTTGCTGCACCATAAGAGCCATTCAATACAGATTTCTCTCATGTAGCTTTTGTTACAGCTCTATAAAAAGATAATGCACAACAGGCCATGGCTTACATATCATTGTAAAGGTGAGAAGGTAACAATCTATTACTGGATATTAAATACATCACACCATGTTTACTTTTGAAGAACTCTACCTAGAGAACAATTCGTAACAACTCAAGTTTCCTAGTATTATACTATGTGGGATAAAACTCTGAGAAACTCTGATACTACTTCAGAACAGAAGTTAATTAAAACTAATTACATTCACATCAATTTTCCAGAAAGGTCATTAGGTTTGTTTATAATATAGTATTTAAAGTGGCTTTGAGTATGCATCTGCGTTTTCTTTTGATAATTTCTCTGACAAGATTTTTCTTCACAGAAGTGTTCTGCACTTCAGCACTTGTAACTCATCCAAGATAAAAGCACTTCACAAACAAGTCCTCTTTCATTTGGCTTAATTCTCGTCTCCCCCCTTCCCCCTGCCCATCCTGCTACCACCTTTGTCTATTGACAGTCTTCCTTTCATTTTTGTGAATGCCAATCTTTTCTTCTCTCTGTCCCTCAAAAAATATGCCACCCTTTTGTTAAAAGTTTCCCTTAATTCTCTTGCACTCTGACTCCCTCAATACTTTTTATATACTTTACAACCTGTCTATCTTGAAATCCATTTTGAACCTGTGAATTTAATGCCCGTTCCCTGCTTAGCTGTGGGTCTTCTTCCTCTTCCATCACAGATCCAGATTCTTCTCTTCTTTGCATTTTAAATATAGTTTTATAACAGCTAATATGTTCTCAGTGTCTATTGTATTGTGACCAGCACTGTACTGGATCCTCTTTTGAGTCCCTTTTAAAGGGTTACAGGAGGAAGGAGTAACAGTACAGGGCTTATTTCCTGATGTTCAAATATAGCTAGAAAGCAGAGGAAGTATGATTTCAACAAGAACAAGAAGAATCGGGCTGTAACAGTTTTTTAAAAACCGAAGCAGACTTTTTTTTCTTTTCTTATAATAAAAGCAAGAAGATCTAGCGGTAATTCATAATACAGAAAGGACAGAGACATGTATTTTGAGGTTCTCCCACAAAACCAGGGATTTCATACACATTGCACAAGCCAGTACTGAATGCAGACCATCAAAGCTGATCACAAAGTGGAAACAGTTTATCTGAGTGGTGATTCAAGCCAAGATAATTACTCTTCTGACAAGAGTATCCTGCCATGTTTGCAGGCTGAACATATCCTAAAAGAAAGGGGTTTAAGGTTAGGAGAAAGGCATAAAACATCCTTCTTTAAGCTGAAAAACTAAATAACATTAGAACATCAGAAGCTCTCTATTCAAGGAGTGTGTACATGTGCACACAATATGAAAGGCCTCAAGCCACACTTGAAGACAGTTGAATCCAGGAGAGAATCAGAAGTCTCAATAGTAAAACTTTCTCTCTTGGCGTCACCCTTTAGGAAATAACGATTTCTACTCTGGGTATCAGTACTTCCGATGCATTTACTGGACATAAATGACATATTTTCCTCCTGCTGATCAAGAAAGTTTGGGTTGGAGAAGTTAACTTACATGCTATTCTACATGACCTCTCATTAAATCACTTAATGAACTCACACAGGTATTGCATAACTATACATAATCCACTTTGCTTTGCCCTGAGAGAGAGAAAACAACAGGTTTAATTTTAATAGAGAGTTTCAGGATCCTCTAGAACACCTATGTCTCTCTACGGAGAATGAAAAAAAATATCTTTACTAAACAACTTAAATCTACTGCATGGATACGTCAGAACAGTTGCATTAGAAAAATTTACCTTTTCCATAGAAGAACTTGCGGTAATAATATGCTCCAAGATCAATGTGCTCTATGATGTAACGCTTCACTTTCTCTCTGTGAATGGACTGGCTTTCTCTTGGTACTTCCAGTACTGAAACACCAGCATTTGTGCAATGGGAACTCAGAGAGGACTCAAAAGAACAACTTTCACCTGAAGAAAAAGATGCTGAATTTGCCCTAGAAAGTGCAATCCGTCTATCTCCTTCCCCACCAGTTTCATTCCTGAAGTAAGGGCAACTCAATACTAAATCATTACTTTTCCCATCACCCTCATCAGCATCTAAATTCTCTTTTGAATTGAGGTCCTCTTTGCTTCCCAAAGGAGATTCACAGTTTCCAGTCTGGCCTGCTGGCATCTGAGTTTGTGACGCAGCTGAAGCCCCAGTGGTTATATTTTTTCTTTTTCCTACATTTACTCTGGTAGCCATTGCTTCATTTATGTTAAACAAAACGCTCTGAACATCATAATGTGCAAAACATTTCTGACAGTTCCAAGACCGAACATTTCTGTCAAGTCTATCATCCAGGTCTGACGAAAACTTAAAAGTTTCGTGCTCACTTTTAACTGTTCGCAATTTTCTAAACAGAGATGTTTCTACTGCCTCTGATTTAAGTCTCCTCTTGAAAGATTTCTCCCTGTCTCGACCAATGAGTAGGGCACTATCCATGTAATCCAACCCAGAAATCCTGACAAATTCTCCCCTGGAAATCTGTGCAGCAGCATGTAGACTTGGAGAAACCGTAGGATCACAGTGGAAAAATTCAGAAAATCCAAAAGGAGCAAGGGTTTTATGTTCAAAATTTTCCACTCTGTACCCTCTCAGCATTGCAAAAAAATTTTCTCCAGACAAGCCTTGTCTATCAATTGAAGAAGTACTGCCATATTCTCTGTGAAGAGCTGCTCCAGTATTTGGGTTAACAGCATTTTGGTCTAACACATCTTCAGCATCAATATCACTTATTGTCACATCACTGTTGCTTCTTTGCCTTATAGGATGAAGTCCCCTTTGAGGTGAATGAACAAAAAGATCTCCAATTGAATATTTTCCCTCTGTAAATTCCAATTCTAGCTCTTCTTGCTGTTCATCACTTTGGTCATTTTGTCCATTTGGAAGTACTGAGCCAACACCTTCATAACTGGCTGGAGGTCTGTTTTCCCAAGCAGCCTTACTCAGTTCCTTAGAGCAATCCTTTTTAGGAGGCCATTCAGATACCCTTGCTCGAACACCCATTTTAGGCACGGCTGGTGTACCATTTGTTTGATTATTTTCAGCTTTGCTAGAGGCATTTGAAGAAACAGGAGGACCCATGCTACCGTTCAAGGCTTTAAGTTTTCTGGCAAAATAATCATCAGATTGCATGCTTCTCGAAGACTCCCTGAACTTGGAGGAAGTTCTGCTAACCTTGTGCTTATCTTCTTGCAAAGACCTTTGATCACTCATGTCCAGTCAGTGGGAGGGGAACCACTACTATTGCATAAATTTACTGTTACATTTGTTATTACATCGTCTTTTATGAGCCAATAAACTGCAATATACAAATACAGTTACAGTCTTCCCACAGGTGCAGGCAGGGACCTCAGTGTACCATTTTTGCACAGCTTCTGCCAGGAGAGCAATCTCAAAACATTTCCTTCAGTTCAGATGCATTCAGTTCAGTATTAATCCAGACAAATTTTTAAAATCTGTTCATGTCCTTTTAAAAAGAAAAAGAAAGAAAAAGAAAGAGTATTAAAATGTTTACAGTCAATAACAGTAAGTTTTCACTTTTGCTTGTAACATAACACCCCATGAAACTAGATGGACCTAAAGTGATTTGCTTTTTATCATTTTCTATCCTTGGACTCCTTAAAACCCAGCAAGTGTAATAATTCCAGTTTTTCATACAATTCCACAGGACGTGAGCGGCTTGAACCTGCATCTCTTATGGGCCCCCCAATACATGCACAAGCAGAATTCTCTCTGCATTCCCTGCAATGCTGACAGAAACTTAGATGACTATTCTCTGTCTAATCACTGGTATTTGTTTACATAACATCTAGACTTAACATAATTTACATAACATCTAAATATTTTTCCAAGATTTCTTGAAAATGGTTAATGCACACAGGAGTGTTGGGGCAAGACTGGTAGAAAATGCAAGTAAAATATACGGAGCAGATAGGACCTTATACAGAGAGATGTGTTGTGCCCCATTTCAAAGAACATTTTAAAGACAAGTAATTGTTCCACTATGATTAATTCAGTGAATTAATGTATTTCATTTCCTTCCCCCTCTCTCTTCCCAAAGGAAGGTTTACTTACATTCCTTTCTTTGGAGTGCAAACTATTATTTAGCTGTGTAAAACAGTTACAGTTGTTTCTGTTATATTATATTCCTCTGGTTGGAAACACAGACTGTTAACTCAGTTATTGTGATAAAGAACGTGTC
This sequence comes from Melanocharis versteri, assembly GCA_013397845.1. Taxonomy (NCBI): domain Eukaryota; kingdom Metazoa; phylum Chordata; class Aves; order Passeriformes; family Melanocharitidae; genus Melanocharis; species Melanocharis versteri. The sequence continues at coordinate 1,042,079 of VZTG01006780.1, read as the reverse complement.
TGTTTTCTTCTGTAAATAACAAAAGATAGTAGCTCTATTGATAAGCCCCAATTTGATTACAAAATTTGAACTGTTAGAACATAAAAATACTCTTCAATAGTCTTAAGAATGACCATGACTCATGCTGTGAAGATTCATTTGCAGGCAGAGCCCATCCATTAATCCATTGCACAAAAACAAGAGACAAGACAGAATGTTGTGTACTTCTTCAGATTTTAGTCCTTGAACAAAAATACCAACGTAATGATCTTATAAGATGCTGCAAATAAGGATAACATGCATTATCCAGAGACTAAAAAGAAGTCAGGTTAAATTAGCTTGAAATATGAATTCTCCCCTTGATTTCAATGAAGACATGAGGTAGTAAGAGAAGTTCAGAAGATGAGTGTTTTTTCTCCTATATTTAATGAGATAAAAAAATCCTTGGAGGATGGGGAGGAAGGATGAGACGAGAGCCAAAGGAATAATATAAATTAAAATGTGACACTTTATTTTTTTCTGCTTGTCAGAAATCAACAGAAATCATCTTTGATATAGCAAACTTTAGAAGACTTCTGCAGTAATGAGGTAACAAGCACAAGTCAGACTTCAGCACTCTCATACTGGCTATGGTTTCTATGTGATCAATAGCAGAAATTGCTGACAATTTTGATAACAACATATCACTGCAGCTTACTTTCACTCCATAAAAATTCCTTGATGGCCAATGAAGACAATTAAATGGGTTCTTCACAGGAGTCCAAAAGATTTTTTTAGATAAACAGCACTTGCAAAGCGGCAAGTAGGATTTTTAAACACTGACTTATGAAAATACTACACAAAAAGAAAAATATTGGTCAGAGAATCATAGAATGGTTTGGGTTGCAAGGGAACTCAAAGATCATATAGTTCCAACTCCCCTGGCATGGACAGGGAAACCTTCCACTAGACCAGGTTGCTCAGAGCCCCATCTAACCTGGCCTTGAACATTTCCAGGAATGGGGCTTCCCTGGGCAACCTGTTCCAGTGCCTCACCACCCTCAGAGTGAAGAATTTCTCCCTAATATCTAATCTCTTTCAGTTTAAAACGGTTAATCCTCATCCAGTCGCTACATGCCCCGTAAAAAGTCCCTTTCCCACTCTCTTGTAGGCCCCCTTTAGGTATTGGAGGGCCACAATTTGGCTTCCTTAGAGCCATCTCTTCTCCAGGTTGAACGAACCCAACTCTCTCAGCCTTTCCACACCGGCGATGTTTCACTCCCCTGATCATCTTCATGGCCTCGTCTGGACCTACTCCAACACGTCCATGTCCCTCCTGTGCTGGGACCCCAGAGCTGGATGCAGTGTTCCAGGCGGGGTCTCACCAGAGCAGAGAAGAGCAGAGGGGCAGAATCCCCTCCCTCACCTGCTGCCCACGCTGCTCTGGATGCAGCCCAGGATGTGCTTGGCTTTCTGAGCTGCAAGCACAAATTGCTGGCTCATGTCCAGCTTTTCCTTCACCAATAACCCAAAGACTTTCTTTGCAGGACTGCTCTCAGATGTGTCAATATGCTCAACATTTTTGGAGCACAAGTAATATTGCAAAGTTGAAATACCAGAAAGTTCTGTGTGAATTAAAATGAACAGCTGACAGTTTTTTGATCATCTCTTAGACTGTTCTTTATACAATCATAGAAGTGGAAGAAATCCTTGCTAAATAAAAACTCTGAAGGAAAACTACACTATTCCAGAATCATCTTTTCTGCCAGAATACAGAAGAGTGGGAACACAGTAAGTTTAATTTCACATACTGGGAAAAATATTTAACTTCTTATTAAAGGTTAATTCAATTTTCTTTGAAATTATGGTGAATTACATCTTCTAGCCTTCCTGCCCTTTCCTACATAAAAACCATTCATAGAAGTCATATGCATTTTTAAATAAAAATTAATCTCCTAAAAATAGGAAAAAAAATATGTAAGGTAAGAAAAGGGTATCTTGCAAAAATTCCATTCTTTTCTTCTCTTGTGTTAGCCCTTTTTCTATCATAAGCATTTGTGCAAAACTAGTGAATTGGACCAGGAGCATAATGAAGGTTGAAATGAAACTCGAGACAAGGCGGTGGGAGGCAGAAGGAAAGAGCAACAGATGGACACTACCACCCCACTTATTTTCAATCCAAATCCACAAAGTGATTTACTGTTTGGCCTCACAAACATCTGTATTTGTGAAAGGCAGCAGAGAGCCTGAAGGCCATGGGAAAGCAAGACTTTTTTTTTCTCTGGTGGTGGTGGTAGCTTAAAGACTTGATGAAGTATGGCCTGAGTATTTTAACAGAGGTACATTGCAAAAGAGAGTATTTAAATAGAGAATTTGTTTTCTTTAAAGTGCAAAACTGGTGTGACAGAAGACTAAAGAAATGCCTGTTTGGAAAGGTAGACTGATATTTTATTGGAAATCATAAGGTTTGAAGAAGTGACGCAATATATTTCAGATATATTGTCATTTTTTTTTCCTAATTTGAAATTGGCCTAACTGAAAAAAACCTGCCTCTTTTTAACATGACTGACCCTTTCTGTAAATTCCTGTAACTCAGAACAACAGCATGTTCTGGCTGACAGCTGACTTATGCTGATGGATAGCATTTAGTCTCATGTTATCTGTTGTTCAGGATTTTCTCTCTCCACAATAAGAATTTACCAACTCATAAATATTGCACCGATGTTGATACTATTTATTACAAACCTATTTTTTTTGTTGTTGAATTTAATAAACTATTACTTCCACAAAGAACGATGTCAGTATGATCATTAGCACTCTTCTCTTCAGACCTGTACAGCTCTTTTGGTCAAGTTCTTCACTCCCCTCTCTTTTCATCTCATCCTAGCATTGAAGAACGGAATCAGTGACAGATAAGGTCAAAAAAGAAAAGCTGGATGCCTACCCTGCTGTTGTGCTCCTGCCAACCCTTCCCACTAAGACTGCTGGATGTTATGCAAATAACTTAAGTTCCTTCCACACAGCTACAAAGACTTCCTTCTGAGCTCAATACAGCAGCTGGTTTGTTAGCTACAGTTACAGTTCTTTAACATGGAATGATTCCAAGTTTCCTGGGGACCTGGATACGTGCCCACAAATGTTCCTGTGCCAGTAGCGGAGCAATGAATAAGAACTGTACTATTGGACTATCCTGTCAAAAGGAGGTTGTTTGGTAATGCTGCCTCATGTCAGCCTTGATAGATGGAAATGAATTATTTAAGAAGTCCTTCTGTGATCATTTTGTTGATCAAGACTTTGGAAATCTGCCCCTATTATTATGTAATGTTATCATCCTAAAAAGAATGCATAATTTGGATGAAAGCATTAATCTCTACTATTTATCAAGATGACAATTCTATACACCATGACTCTCAAGCTCTACTAACCTTAAAAAAATGGGAAGTGCAATTTGATAAAACAGGAGTATAGGCAGTAATAATATGCCAAAAGCTGAAGATCAGACATTTAATTTGCATTCAATTGGTTCTACACAGCATTTTCTGTGTCTCACTCCAGTTAGTTTCCAGTCTTCAAAGAAACACACAGTGAGGTAGCAGTGTTACGTACTTGGCCAGTGCAGCAGAGCAGCAGCTACACAATGGCCACTTCATGGGAATCTAAAGTTTGCAAGAAAATTCTGCACATGCTTTGAAGTGTAATGAAAAAGAAGAGTGCAAAGGACAAATGAACATGGTTTCTAAGCTGCCTGTATTTTTACAAGTTCTGAACAAATCTGTCACGAGGTACTATTTCCTAAAACTAAGATTGCCACTAGAAAAAGAAGCAGTAATTTTTGAAAAATTACAAAATAATAGAAAAAAGTTTTTTAACTCAAGTTCAAACTTGTTTGGTTTTTTTTTTAAACAGACTATATTAGCAAGTGTTCTTAGATTACATATTTTAATATATCTACTAACAGCATCTATTTCTTAATGATTTCTTAACATTATTAATGGTTCCTAAAAGAACTATCCAATTTTCAGAAGCAAACTGACAGCTTTGTCTGGTTTTCAAGCAAAGCTATTTGTATGTTCAAGTCAGAGAATTCTGATCACACTAAACTGTGATGACAGTTGATTATGATGTCACATAGGAGAACTATTACTGCAGATAGTAGTATGAAAAAGAAAAATTAGTTCTTCATGGTTTTGCCTTTTTTTTCATGCAAATGTCTTTAGAAAACGATGATATTTAAGCATAATTGTCTTTAAATAGAATATTTCTTTCAAAGTTTTCCATAGGACTCAGTGAATATTAAAGAATAACACTAAACTATAATTGAGCCACTTATTCAGATTGCAGCTGTGGAAAATGGATTGGAAATAATACAATGAACAAATTATGAGCAGAGCTCATGAAAAAAATATGCTTCAAATTATTGTACATCAAATTTACATCTAAAACTATAACTGCTACAGTATAAATGGTTACTTCACATATGCATATTTCAGATACTTGATTAATATGCAGACATGGAAAAGAGGCAGAAGAACGATGGGAAGACCCTCATTTGACAAATGGAAATACAGATGAGCTGCTGTGTAGCAAATATTTGTTGCACACTTCCTTCGCTATGCTGTATTTCTTTACATTTATAGTCTCTGTGAGAGAAATTTCAGAGTAGAAACTGAAAAACTCCTTTGTTGAAATCACGTAGTTACAGAAATGTATCCACAAACAATCATGCGGAGTGGGAGGGAAGGCGCTACAGCTAAGAGTGACAACAGCCTACATGATTCTCAGTGTTGGTATAAGACCATCGCTTTTCTTATCAAAACAGTGTAATTGCACTAGTTTTGGACTGGTGCAAGATTTTGGGTAAAAAAGAAATAAGAATAAAGAACCATACTCTGTTCTTCAAACATGGTTCCCTTCTCCAACAAAGAAAATGGCAGATGCACATAAATACTGGGACAGATATGCAACAGAACTTTGAATTCCGCATCTGTTTGCTGCTGTTCAATGACAGGCGTTTTACTTTCAAGGGAGAATTTAAATTCTAGTTTTATCTTTGAGAATGAAGAGTCTCCAACACATAATGATACAGGTATGCCATAAACAAGATTCATACAAAGAAATATCAGTCAGCAGATAAACACAAATAGATTTTGCATAATACTTAATATACTCAGTGTAGTTCAAGATCTTAGAAAGAATGGAGCAAAAATTTGTTTGCATGATATGTACTTTTCCTCAGCCAGTAGAACCTATTCAGTAGGGGAGTTCACATTAGACAAAGCATGAATTATTCCGAAAGGGTAAAGATGACTCATTTTCAGTTATAATACAGAAACACCATATTGAAGCAAGTTCCACTCAAAAGCAACAAAAAAAGAAGTAATTTTCAGTGGTCTTCTCAAGCAAGCTGGGCAACATCTGAAACCTCAGTAGAAACAGTACTGTCTACAGGCTCAGAAATTGTCAGAAGTCCACTGATTCTTGAATTTCCCCTTCCTGCTCGAATGCATGTATTCTCATTTAAATTGCATAATCCACAAGGCAGGGACTATTCCTTTGCCCTGTTGGAACAGTGTCCTCATACGATGACCCCATTGTACGGGATGCCAAATACTATCACAATCCACTTGGTAAACAACAGTTGCACCAAGGCACTGTCAGAGGCAAAGCTTAGAAAGATAAAGACAGGACTCGTGCAGCCTGTTTGCATTATTCAAAGACAACGAAAAGGACAACCAATTGTATGTGCATCCAAATAACACTGAAAGAGAAACACAGCACCTGTAAACAGACTAGCAGAAGAGTATACAGAAAGGAGCACATTCATGTCGTATGTTGAGAAAGGAACATAAACGTGCTCCATTTCAAAACAAACTTTTTACCTCCAAGTTGTTCATAAACATTTACAAATATTACAAATGCAACCTTTTATGCAGTTCTTATAAAATACTGGCAGAAACAAAAAGCAACACAGTGATTTAGAAGAGTACTGCATTATTTTAAAACAAAGAAAAGAACATATTCCACCTTTTCCCATAATTGGTCACATCAGAAATTATTTCTTCTAATTCTAGCTCAGTGCACAGAATTGAAATTCCAATTGAAAAGCACTCTGCCCAAGAGCAGGCATAGAGAAAACCGGAGGAAAAAACCCACAAGAAGCAACCCGCTTAATATTAAGAAATATCTTGTCCATTTCATAAAAAAAGAAGAATTTTTGTCCTTACAATATATAACAAATTGCTACAGATGGAATGATAGCATGGAAAAAATTAGAAGTAGTTGAGTAACATCATTATCTTAATTATCAATCTTCAAAATTTAAAACTTCATGAATGGAGACAGATTGCTAACTTAAAAATATGCTCAGATAAATTTCTGACTGAATGCACTAGCACTATGTTTTCTACAGAAATGATCTCAGATGCTTTTGGGATATGTATGTAAGGCTGTTCCCACATAGTGCATACAATTGCTTTTGAGTATTCTGGAAAAAAATAGGAATACTGGAGTTGGCACCTCCCTGGCGATCTGAAGAAATGGGTTTTAATTAGAAGTTGATAGGAAAGTAGAGGTGTGCTAACATTTTGACTATTACTTCACATTCTAAGGTAGAAATTTGGAAGCAGGTTCAGAAGCTGCACTGAAGTTGAATAAGGAGTCAAGTACTGCAAAAGGAGATATTGTTCAGAAAGAGAGAACAAGATTGCAAGCCTCGGCTTTTCAGAGTCAGTATGTCACAAAAATTCATGAGGCAATTCCACTTTTCATACGTCTAGTACAGAGAGGCCCAAAATAAAGCTTTTTAATCCACTCAGTGAAACGATAAAACAATACATCTATTAAACAGCTGAGGCCGCCCATTCCACGAAAGAAGTTTCAGATGCTGACACTACTCAAGAAAGCTTTTGAAATGTACAAAGCCATTTTTAGCCAGAACAAGAAAGTTCTTTTACATATTTCTATTATAACTGCATTTCACAGTAAAAACGCTGTTCAGGCAGGAGCACAGATTGTCTGCCACGCTCCCATTGGGGAGGTCAGACCTAAGCACTCAGATTCTGTGGTATGACCTTACCAACCCATACACTGGGCTCACCTCCAGAGATCACCAAACTCCTCCAAACAGCAAACAATATTAACTGTAAAGAATTACAATTTCTACCAGAAATACTTGCTCCAATGTGTACAGCTCTTAAAGGCATCTAATTTTTTGAAATACAAAGAGGGAGCCTCCCTAAAGCAAAGGCACACTTAGTACATCCATTGGCGAATGAGACAAAGGCATGCATGGATTTTAGTCACGGGTACACACCAGCTTGAAAACTCCCTTTTTCATTCCAAAAATCTTCTGTTTTGACACATTACCATCAATAAGACTTTTATTACCCAATGAGAACCGGCATTCCAAAGGGGTTTCAGTGGTATAAAATGTAAGGACTCTAAATGATAAGTGACAAAAGGTTAAACTGTCACTCTGCTCATGTTCATGAGAAATGTGTATGTCATCCAGCAGGTTTCCATACACTTACTCGCAGCAGACCTTGCTGGCTCAAAATAACTAGATTTTTGCATTTAAACCATATGAAAAAAAATATATATATATTACAGATAACCTTTCAAACCTCCATCAACTGCATAAAACTTTTGGTACCAGGGAATATATGCATATGACACTAATACTCAGTACGTATAAAATTGCAATATTTTGTTACATATACTATTTTATCCAATTTCCCGTTGTATATAGAAATTTGAGTGAAAACTGCAAGGATTAAAATAATATTTGAGAAACTTTGCTAAACACACATTTTGTTTATATATGCCCTCATATTCCCCCTCCCAATATTAAAGATATGTCCATGTTCTTATTGAGTTTTCCTGTAACAACACCTATGATGATACTTTAGTTTGTCTACCAAGGGACTTCAATTTCTATTGGAACCTTTCTATTAGAAAGGGTCACACAAAGCTAACACTGGTCTTTCTAACACGTTGCAACACCTGGGCCAAGAGGGAATCAGAAAGCAGATAAATACAGTTTTAGAAGTTCAAGTTAGTTCATTTCTAGCGGAAAAAAAGTGCTTGAGTCCACTTCATAGCTAAAGCAAAGGAGAATTTGAACAACCTCTCCCATTGCAAAAGTTCACAGCAACAAAAAACACCCGAAACCACTGTCTACGACAACAGAGAAACACTGCCTATGACAACTCAAAACATTCTAGTTAAGAGGTCTTAACTGTTCACTAAGAAGAAAGTACAGAAGCACATCCTAAGGGAAAAAAAATAAAGCTAATATTTCTCTTTCTTATGTTTTCAAGAAAGTAAAACAGGAAGTAGGTTTTCTGCCATGTCATTTGGCAGTAGAGCGGGTCTGATATCACAGTTCTGAATTATTTTTAGTATTAATGAAGGAAGCAGTTGATTAAAGTAAAATAAGTTTTAAATAAAAAGGAAACATGAGCATGAGTCTTCATTGTTTTTTATGGAAACGGGTTTAGTTTGACCTTGATTCTTTGTCAACCGGCAGGAATTGTGAGATAGCACAAACTGATAATATTACTGGCCAGTTTTTGAACCTTAGCTTCAAGCTGACTGAGGATCTGCAGTTTCAGATGTTAGCAAGTAAATTCTCAGGTACTTCTGCATGACTGTAGAGCTATAAAGTGTCACTTCACATCGCTGATCAAGATGTTTTTTAAAAGGTATATTTTGAGAACAGAAATTTCACTTTTTTTCTATCCTCCCTCTCTGAAACAAAAGAGAATGAGTACCATATAGAAAGAAAATAAGCTGAAATCTATGGTGGCCATAACACATTTGATTCAGTCTTACCACATAAAAACAATTTTGTTCTTAATTTTACGCTGTAAATTTGGAAAACAGACTTAATAACATTAACAATATACATTAAATATTTTGGCAGTTACCAAATAACTTGGTAACATGTGTCCACCATGACATTTCCAAGCACATGCAGTTGGGCCTGGACCACCTGGCACTGAACAATTCAGTTTGGGCAAACAAGTGCCTCTCTGAGACAGCCACTGGTTGTTCCACAGCTTTGTAGAGTAACAGCTCTTTTTCTGATGAATAAAGTCTTTTCACATAATTCTAGGTATAAACAGAAGAACAGTAGCTGGAGCGAGGGAGTTGTTAGCAGAATATTGTTCTTCATTTTTCATCAGTCCACTCAAATTTGGCACAACTTGATAGCAATAAAATGTCACTGCCATCTGTTCAGTGATCATTTGATATCCATCTAGAAACAAATTGCTGTTAAGCTCAAACACTTGTTCTCAATGAGACTTAAGAGGGCTATAATAGAAAATAATTTTGTTGAAGCTTTATGTCAACTTTATGGAACACCTCCTTCTGCTTCCTCCTCAAATGAAAAAACAACAAACAACGAAACACAAACCCAACCAAACCCACCCCAAACAATAAGATAGCATTATCACTGCTCTACAGTTTGCTTTAGTTTACTAAGTTAAAGCACATGTCTGAGAACTTTCTGGAGTTGTCCTGCTGAGAAAATATGCTATATATTTTCATTTTAAACAGAAAAAAAAGAAAAAAGTCTTCAAAAATACAGTGTGGAAACACATCTTTCAAGTATTCTGAGTCAGAGAGGCAAGATCTCATTTTTCTAGATTGGAAAGAAGACATCTTGTTGTGTATATGCATTTTCCAGACAAAGTCATCATCACGACTGGGGTTAAGGAATGCAGATTCAGATTTGTATTCCTTTATGTTAGAGATACATTAGAGAAAACACCTAGAAGCCTTTCTTGATTCTTAGCTGCAAGCCACCACAAGCATGCCATCATCTTCCTAATTTTACTGCTTTATGATAAACAGCTAAAAGGCAAAAATTTTTGAAAACTAAGTCTTGCTTTAAGGTGACTTTCTGAAATGTTCAATAATCAGTAATTTAATAGATCTTTAAATAGATCTTTTAAATAGATCTCTGAGCACACTAAGAAATAGCACAATTAGGAACCATGAAAAACATAACTGTGGTCTCCACTTTTGGGAAGCATGGGGAGTGTTAATTTTAAATTCATATTCATCTGGAATGGTTTGCTTTTATAGGGCCAATTTTGTTTTAACTTTTGCTTTTAAAATTCTGATTACATAACACCCCATCCAATAAATCAGACACTGAATTTTATATTTGATTTATCAAGTTCTGCTCCTTATGTAAATGAAAACGTTCAAATAGGAGGGTATAATTAACTGATCCAAAGTGTTCACACACAGGCATAGTAATGCAGTGTAGGCATTGTAAAAATCTGCCTCTGAATTTCATTATTGGCTTTGATTTAGCACAAAGTTTCGGGTCAGCCAACAAACTGTATATCATTTATACAGACCACACATTTCTGGAACTGTGTTTTTACTTGCTGTCAGTGCATATCTCCCTCTTTTTTGCAGCATATTTGCATTATAGAAACCACAGATTTATTTCAAAATCCAAATTTAGAAAGGAACAATCACATTTGCTATGTTTCTGACTCCTAGAAAGCTCATATTAGATCACAAAAGAAGTTACACATTTGACATATAAACTACTTGAATGGCATTCCCTCTCCTTCCTCATATGCACTCAACTACTTACCAGCAAAATACATAGATTATTTTTCCCCAAAATACAGATCATTATCAAATAAATATTGTTTTCTTAATAACCTAAATAACTTTTACAACTGACTGCATATTTGTCAACAAATTATGAATTGTTTACAAAAGGTCTCAGCTATTTATGTCAACTTTATATATGACCCTTTAAGAAAAATATCCTTACCTAGGGCAATTCATTTTGTGACTGATTTTAAATAATATTCTACAGAATACGCTCAGCTAGCTTTTCTAAACTTAAGGAATGTACATGAGGATAAAAAAAAATGCCAAGTCTCGAGCAAAAAAACCCAATGCCAAAGTCTCATGAATTGCTATTTCAGCATATAGCGCCATTAACCAGGATGTCCCTATTTCACTGAGAAGATTTTTTAATGCATATTTATATTTCAAAAACAAATATTATGGGTATAGTTTTTCTTTCCATTCAAGGATAGTGTACATCTCATCTGCATGCCATGTTTGGTGCATAACACCAGGAATTCTTTGCCTCTCATGATGTGGTTCCCATCCATATTTTTTCCAGTGCATTCCAGTGTGCTTCTTCGCTTCCCCTTTTCTCTATTTCCATATACGAGGCACCACGCATTAACCAAATCATACCCAATTCATGCAATATTTTCCATCTCAATCCATATGTATATCATCTTCCATTCAAGGAGCACAAAGCATACAAGCGATGTGTGTTAGGCTCATGACACGCTTTGGTCTGGGATGAGAGTGCTCACAGACAGCCCTGACTCAGGCATAGCTTGGCAGAATGAAAAAAGGCCAACAAGGTAAACTAAGATGCTAGGCAAAGTTAGGATGGTAATGGTTGTCGTCAACCATTTATTTAATTTGTAGGCACTCACAGAGATGCCAAAAGCCAGCAGCTTTGCTAATCACCAGTCAAAAGTTCCCACTCTGCCGCCTTTCTGTTTTCCACCCAAAACAATTGGTTTCTGCTCACTGACTCCTAAAACCACTAGAAAAAAACCAGAATTAATCCAAACCCTTGCTCAAAATAGCCTGTTATCAAGGAGTGATCTGTTTGGTCCTGGCAAGTTCAGACTCCTAAACCATCATGAAAGGAAAAGAAACATCCTATATCATTGTCTTCATCCAAGCCCATTTCTTCCTCTTTTATAAATATCCTTTTCCTTGTCCTTTCCAAGGTCTACTAGTCTGACAAAAGTCCAGCTTTCTAACACAGCATTTAATTTCATCTGACTTTAAAACCATGTCTTTGCTGTAGCCTTCTTATCTAGAAATACTCACTTTGGGTTCTGTTTAATCCTGCCATTTTACTATTCATTCCCTCTCTGAATGTTTTGTCCTCTTTGATATCACTATTGCTCCTCTACTGTCACTTCCTTTATCTCAGTATTTTTCCTTCTCCTCAGTATCTTCCTGAAGTATCATCAATCCTTTCTTTTCTCCCAAGACACATCTTTTTGGTATCCAAGTCAGTCAGTTGAGACACTGTACAACAGCACTAGTATCAGTTACCTCAGTTTCCCTTATCCTTCCCAGGAGACTAGGAAAGCTATGGGATTTCTTTTTAAATGTTTACTATGCTGTGTGACTACTTAAATGCTTCTTTTCCTCTGAATAAGAAAGGTCTGTACCTACGCTCAACAGTTAATACCATGTGTTGCTCTTAGGTGATAATCCATTCCTCCACCTCCTGTCAAAACCAAGGCAAAACAAATATGTACTTCAATATGTTCCTGATCTAGTTCAAACAATAGCCTAGAGAAGATTCCAACAAACAAAACCCTTCAGAGAATACGCTGTCATCAACCCTGTCAATCACAAAAATAAGCAAACAAATAAGATCCTAAAGATCACAAATTACGTATTTTTAGTATAGATAAACTAAGACGAGACCATAAAAAGGAAAACAGAATGTATAGTGGCCTTTGTGGTACTATATAATACTTTTTAAAACTAGAATTATCTTTTAATAATATTTTTCATTTTTCAGCTATTAGTTTTAGAGGAAATACAACAGAAATATATCGCCTTTGCTTTAAAAAGCCTAATAATTAAATACCCTCATAAACTCATTAAAGCTACTTGGAAGTGTTAAATTAATCTTTGAGTTTAAACACAGGTTGCTACTTAAAAACTTCAAACATACATGTCAAAGCCATGAAATAACTCAAACAAAGGGAACATGTATGAGGAAAAACACCCAAAGATACTTGTATCAAGAAAAACAAATACCTATTCTTGACCAAAGTATTTCGTGAATGCCAGAACTCGTCTTGAAACTAAAATGAAAATGCCAGATTATTTTGCCACACCTTCCTGGAAAACTGTCTTACCATTTTCACTTGGATTAGAGGGGCTTCATTCTGTTCCCCATCTACGTCTTCAAGATTCATCCTGTTCTTCAGGGTACCCAAAGAACAACTGGTCTTGCTATCAAAGACTGAGGCAAAGAAGGCATTAAGTACCTCAGCTTTTTCCTCATCATTTGTCACTGTTTCCCCCTGCTCCCAACAAAGACTGGAGAAAGCATCCTAATGTAAGAGTTCTTTTTACATTTGGTTCTCAAACAAGTTATAATTCTAAGGAGCATTTGCTGAATCTCTTAAACAAATTTTAATAAACCTAGTTTTTCAAGCAGATATCAGCAACATTTGTAACTAAGCTAGAAAAAAGCACGTGATTAAACAAACACATGAAAATTGAATTCAATTTGCTGACATACAATTAATTGTTCCCACACATACAATGACTATACATTTGAACGAGATAGGATTCAATGCATGATGCAAACTGCTTTGCACATAAAAAAAAAGTTGGGTGAAACTACTATAGTAGCATATTGTGCTTAAGCTAAACAAGACAGGCATTATTTCCATTGAACTCTACAGAACCCCAGTGACAGTGTGAAGTAACTGGGCAAAAAGTACACATTAACATAAAAATTCTGAGTCCACTGGTGAAAAGCAGCTTTGTGGAAACTGTAGAACCAAACTACAAATACAGAAAAAATTATCCAATACGGCTACAAAGTACAACACAGCAAACATCTTCCTACTCTGAAATACTCAGAGAAAGATAAAAATTTGTGTTTGACTTCTTTCGGTACTGTTAGGGTTGGGTTTTGTGTTGGGTCTTTTTGTTTGTGGGTCGGTTGGTTTGCTTTTTCAGGGGGAGGGATTTTGATTTTTTTTTTAGAAAAAAGTTTCTTTTATTAAAAAATGAGTACAGTCTGTTCAGTATACAGCTTACCTTCTAAGTAACATTTTTATCTATGCGTTCCTGTCTTGTTGCAATATCATTTAGATTCCAGTAAGAAATAAGCTCTCACATCTCTATTTAACACAGGAAAGTAAACTAAATCTTAGTGCAAAAAAAATCTACAAAATGGAACCTCAGCAATCAATGTGCCAGAGAAATACTGAAACTGCCAAGCAACTGGCTAGTATGAAGTGGGAAGGCATCTAGAGGAAAGTTTGCATCCTCCACCCTCACCAAATACAGGAACACTTAGAAACTAAATTATTCACACAATAGGAAAACCAAAAAATCTTCACAGCTCTAGCTATAATCAACATCTAATAATTACAGACAAGATAACAGAAGCAGATCCTGAGTCTGGGCAATGGACGTGTAGGAGGCACTTTACTGGAAATGTTTGCTTCCAGAGAAGGAATGACTACCACTTGACAGACCACATATGTGGTCAACCGAAAGACTTTTTTAAACATGAATCAGTATCAAAACCAGATGTCTTCCGATTCAATTAATAAGCTGATTTCATAACAATTGAATAAAGAAGGTAGCATGCTACAGAATAAAGCAAGTATGAATAATATCCTACAAAGATTCATCCATAGAATACATCCAGACTTTTCTGTCCCGCTTCTGTAAAGACATTTTTTATAAGGTGGGGGGAAGGGGCCCCTTGAATTTGCTTTGCTGGAGGTTTTCCTCCATAATTTTGCCCTAAACCAGGACAGTGACAAAAACTAAAAGTGCTTAAAAAACTCCAACCACTCACCCCCAATCCATTGTACAGATAGCCTTCAACATTAAGGCCTTTTTCCAGAGCCTATGTCTTTCCAGTGCTATGAAACAAGGTAATTTGACTACATTCTATAATTTAAACATAAATAGAGAAACATCTGTTTACACTGTGTTTAGCTCTGCCTCTGCTACCCAGAGAAGACAAGTAAAAAAGGATTTTAGTAAAATCTTCACTGAGCAGCATACCCAACATAGCTGGGCAGTTTCTGGGCTGAATACTTCAAGGAAATACTGTGTAAAAAGGACAGAGCATCAAGGTGGTAACAACTGAATCTAAGAAATGGGGATTGCTGTGCCTGCATGTAAATCAGCATGGTTATCAAGGGTTGAAAAGAGACAGGAAGTATATTTTAGTCCAAGCTGACATTTAGAAGTCAATAAGAGTAATTTAAAAAAACTAAATCTGTTTGTTAGGAAACCTAAGATGTATGTTAACATTGGCAGCACAGGGCTGGAAGAAGGTGGGGAAAACCTTCTCTCCACCTCATCACTCATCCATTTATCTTATGGCCAGCACTGAGGGGTTAGTATGAGAAACTCATTTTTCTCACAGAAGAAAGCTAAACAAACAAACAAACAAACAAACAAATAAATAACTATATAAAACCCCAACCCGGTTTAGTTAAGATTTTTTTCACTCAGCACTACAGTAAAAGATGAAAAAAACAAACCTCAAAATAATTTCAATTCAACCAGAGGAGTGAAGCATTAATACTACATTATCCACTTCACCTTGATATTCACAAAGAGATGAGAGACCAGGAAACCCAAAGCTTCCAACAATGAAGTAATTGCTTTAGTACACAGTTCTAGAAGCTATGCTCACATCCCCATAGTACACACACACCTAAAACAATGGAGAACTCCATTTTAGCTTCCTGTGTGAACTTAATAACAAAAAAATACAAGGGCAACAGGAATACAAACATGGAGGTTCAAGGCAAAAATCATCTTAATTAAACACACTTGTCAACCACATCATCATTTCAGTATGCAGTTTGTCAGCTTTTATATTTTCACAGTTACTTCCTTGAAGAGATGCTCTGCTAACACCCCAAAAAATAAAAATCAATTTCAAAAAAGCCTTAATTTTAACTTTTTAGCTACACAAAATGTCAATCCCAACAACTCCTCATAGTGATAATAATCCTATGATAGAGCAAATTTCCTTCCTACTCCATCCAGTAATACCATACTACATTAACTTGAAATCTGTCATGGTTGCAAACACTAACCTATTTGAGAAATACAAAGTCTTTTAATTGCTTATTTCTAGTTTAGGAACACTGTTTCTATGTCAAACTATATCAAATGCAAAGTAAGAGAGGACCTAAGTTTACCTTATTAAATCTAAAAGTACTGTAAATTCTGGCTGCCCTGGGGACAAAGTTAGCTGAAATGCATTCAGCTGTCATATAATCCACACTCTTCCTCCTGCTCAGACAAAGCTACCAACTGCCAGATGTTATCTAATAATTAGCATATGTAAAGCAAAAGGGCTGGACTATGCCCTCAGTTTATCTGTCCTTAGGAAATGGTTTTGAATTAAACCTGCAGCCCACTCCAACCTTCAAAATTCTAAAAAGAAGGCTTGCCAAAGAGAATAAAACAGGTAAAAAACCCCCAAAGAAATCCATTTACAGGTGTATTCTAAATTCCAAAAACGCACAAGAAGAAATTTCTAAACATTCTCTTCCTAAAAAAAAAAATCCTACTTTAGGGAAAGATGAAAATAGAGCCAAAAATCAAAGTCACATTCTTTGTATCTGGTTTCTAAGCATGATACAGCCATAACATCAATCCCTAAGTAAGAGACATTAAGTAAATATCTCTGATTTGTGATTTAGAGACAACTGAAAAATCAAGAAAGGCAAAGCAGAAATAGTCTATCTAATCCATCAGTCGCCTAAACATAATTAGCTGTTAATATCATAAACAATAACAAAGGTCACTTTTCAATAATCTCCAAGAGACAAATGACAAAAGAAAGGATGTCACATACAGAAATGTCTCAACTTATCTTTTCTTCTAAGGAGTCAGCATACATGCTTAACAAACAGTACATGAAATGGAAATATGTGTTCCCATCCCCCTTAGAAATAGCCACTTCAAAAAATGTTTACAAATTTAGTTTATATTTTTAAGAAAATTTTGTTGCTGCAGTGGACTTTGATCTTCAGCATCTGACGGCATATAGCCCTGCCTTTCCTGAAGCTGTCCATAGCAGTTAACATCACTGGTCTTAAATATGGCCAAAAAACCTCAAGAAATTCCAGGAATAAATGTTTTCTTTTTATTTAGTTTTAAAATATGATTTCTTTCCATCCATTTCACTTTCTTGTATTTGCAAGTAAGGAAAAACAGAAAAACTGTATACAAGCAGACACTAGATGAAGTAGAGGACCTGGGAAAAGTTTGTATTCCTCCTTCCCTCTCCTCACAGACTGCACTGCAAGACAAAGTACACACTCCATTCACAGAGATGAATTCGACACAGCAGCAAATCGGGTTACTAGGCTAAATGACAGGAGTGAGATGGCAAAACAAAAGAAAAAAACTGGAAAAGAAAGCCTATCAGCTAAAAACTACGAAGAATTTGAATGATATTCACAGCAAATGAATGGCTTTTTAGAGGAGCATAAAAGATAATTAGAGTACTTGTGGGGTTTCTATTTTTGAAACTAGATGCTTCCTCGCCTCTTGCCCCCTCCTCCCCCCTCAACTTTGCAAACAGACAGGGCTCAGAGTGTGCTGGTTAATAACCAGACCAGGTCAGCCTGCAAGAGATTATTTTAAGCTGCCTGCGTTTTTTAGATAGGAGTGGATGTGACAGGCTACCCAAGAGAAGATCAAATATAACAAGTGGTCATCTGTATCATATTAGCAATATTTTAAGACTAAAATTTACTGTAAACAAAAACTTAGACCTTGCATAGACAGGGTAAAAAATATTACAGCACGGCCAGTTTCACAAAATTCAAAGCTCTCATAGATTTCCTAGACAATCAATTTTGACCCTGAAAAATGCTTCTAAAACCTCATTAAATCTTTTCTGCTCCTAATTAACTGAGCCTGAAAAATATTCTGATGTCTATTGCCCTTCTACCTAAGCTCACTAACCAAGGAATGAACGACCTGAGCATTTCCCCTACAACTTGATTAAGAAAGACCTGCAGGTGACCTTGACTTAATGTTTTAATTAATGGAATTTATCAATATGTTCTAGCTTTTTTTCTGCTTGCAAAATATACATCCATTTCTTCCCTTTTCCTGTGTTGTCAGAATCACACAGAGTCTTTGAGGCTGGGAGGGACCACTGGAGATTTTCTACCCCAACCCCCCTGCTCAAACTGGGTCAGATAGATTAGCTGCTCATGGCCATGTCCAGTCAGGTTTTAAATATCTTCAAGGATGGAGAATCCACAACCTCTCCTGTAAGATGGTTCCAGAGCCCAACCACCCTCATAGTAGAAGCCTTTTCTTATGTTCAGATGGAATTTCACGTATTTCAAATTACGCCCATGAGCTCTTGTCCTGCCACTGGGCACCACTGAAAGTACCCCGGCTCCATCTTTCCACCCTCCCTTCAAGAATTTATACACTGATGAGATCTTCCCGAGCCTTCTCTAAGCCAAACAGTTCCAGCTCTCTCAGCATCTCACTGTATGAAAAATGCTCCAGTCCCTTAACCTTCTTTATGACCTGCACTGGATGCTCTGCAATATATCCTTATTTCTCTTGTACTGGGAAACCCAGAACTGCTCAAAGTATCCCAGGTGTGGCCTCACCAGTGCTGCCACAAGGACACTTTGCTGGCTCGTGTTCTGCTTGCTGTCCTCCCAAGCCCCCAGGTCCCTTTCCGCAGTGCTCTTTGCAGGTGGCTGACCTCCAGTGCGTGCTGGTTCTTGGGGTCATTTCTCCCCAGCTGCAGGAATTGGCATTGTCCTTTTTTGAACTGGGAATGTCCTCCTCTGCCCACTCTTCATTTTGTTGAAGTCCCTCTGGATGGCAGCCCAATAGCCTGGGATATCAACCACACCTCCTGGTTTTGTATCATCAGGAAACTCGCTGAGGGTGTGCTCAGTCCCTGCAACGAGGTCACTGAACAAAGACATTAAACAGTGTTGAACCCATCATCAGTCCCTAGGGTACACCACTGGCCTTCCACTGGAGCTGGTGCTGCTGATCACAACTCTCTAAATCTGGCAGTTCAGCCAGCTTTCAGTCTATTTCACTGTCCATCTATCAAGGCCATCCATTTCATCATAGAAGGATGTCAGGTGAGTTAAGCAGGATTTTCCATGCTTAAATTCATGCTCATTACTCCCAATAGTATTCTCGTCCTTCATGTACCTGGAAATACCCTCCAGGATCACTTGCTCTACCACCATCACAGGGACAAGCAAGGCTTATTTATCTGTACTTCCCCAGACTCTCCTTGGACATAGACTTTCCTCCAGTCCTCAGGAACCTCTCCAAATTGCATGACCTTTTGAAGAAAATCAAGAGTGCCCTCACACTGACATCAGTCAGCTCCATCAGTATTCATGGGTGCATTCCATCAAGTCCCATGGACTTCTTTATGCTCAGTTTGTTTAAATACCCCTCAATTTAATTACCCTCCACTGAGGGTAAGTCTTCCTTGCTCCACACCGTTTGGGATTCTGGAAGGCCAGTCTTACCAGCAAAGACTGAAGTGAAAACTGTGTCTGTTTTCACCAGAACCCCTACCCCACTATCAGTGGGCTCACGTTTTCCCTAGCATTCCTTCTACTCCTTATGTATTTGCAACAGGTTTTTCACTGCCCTTCACATCCTTCACCAGCTTTAATTACAGAATGGTTTTGGATCTCCCTGAACCATTCTCAAATTCTTGAATTTTTTTCATTTCTCATTTTCCCATGTTGTTCCATGTTCTGTTTCTCCAATTTTCTCTGAGAAGTCTCTCCTTCACAAATGCATAACTCTCTTTTCCAACTTTCTCACTCATCCTGCACGGTTCTATTAGTAACAAGAAACAAGCTCATACGATATGTTTTTGACCCATTCTGCAGTTTATCTTCAAAAGTATTTGCATTAATTCTTAATTATTTCAAATATTTTATTAGAAGTCTTTTTCTGCATGAGCCAGAAACAAAGGATTTCAATTAAGATAATTCACTGTAATCCTTCACTTTGTATAAAACAATAGCATACAAATCATTTTACTGAAGTAAATTAGATTACATTAATTAAGGAATCAGGATTGCGTGCATCCTTTCCCCCCTCCCTCCCAACAACTTTCTTTCAATTCTTTTTATTTGGTTATTAAGGCATTTGTTGTTTTTTCTTACATCTGTTTAGTTAGCACCAGTGGCACATCAGCCTCTTCCTCAAAGAGAAAATAAATACTACTTTTACTGCTTTTGCTGAGGGCTAGGGAAAGAAAGTTTAACACTAGCTTCTCCCAATTTTTTTTTTCAATTAGCCGTCTCTTTCCCTTCTAAGACTCATTACTCTCCAGTTCTTGATCCTAACTATCCTACCCAACCTGCCAATACTCCCTCTTTTTCCTCCCCTATTCCCTCTCCAAAGCAGCTAACCCAAAATGCACGCCAGTAAGCTTTTCCATTTTATTAACATGCATGTTATTTTACCTTGACTTCTATTTTGAAGGACCTCACTAATGCTTTCACAAGTAGTCAACTTGTGCTTCTTACTGTTATCTCTTTATTATTTAGAGTGATACAGCATCTGAAGAGGTGAGAGAGTCTTACTTCTTTCCAAGCTCCAGTAAGCTAGATGAAAAGATTCAAACAAACTAATAAATCTTTCCAGAACCACAGACTTTGTGTAGCACAGTGCAGAGAGACATAACATTGCATAGATATTTTTTTGGCTCACTGTCTTTAGGAACCAAAATAGCCCTCTTCCTGAGCTGATCAGTCCTGCCAGATTTATGGCAGTCAGAAGGGAACCAGACTGGGAAGACCAACTCTGCAGACTGGTATGATTTTACAAACACAAACAAACAACTCATAGCATTACTAGTATTTTGTAGTCTTTGATCCAATAACTTTAAAGCAAAACATTGGTTCACTTACCCCATGACCTTTTCACTCAGGTGGCAGGTGATAGAATTATTAAGACTATGGGCCATTCCAAAACTGAAGCACACATGCCTTGGAAGATAAAGCAACTCCATATTTTATTTATACCTAAGTATATTTTAATTCTTCTTATAGAGGAAATAAAGGATAACAATTTGGAGATTGAAAAGGTGTATTTGAGACATCAAACACCATACAGAATAACTGAATATATTACATCCCTATTGACAAAAATGGTATGTGCCTATCAGCATTCCTAGCTAGTTATTTTTCACTTACTGGTTAGAGCTAAAATTCCATCATCATTCCCTCATTCCATCTGGAGTATTGTGTTCTGTATTCCCCCAGTAGAAGAATGACATGGAACTATAGGAGCAAATCCAGAGAAGTGCCACCAAAATGACTGAGGGATTGAAGCATCTTTCACGTGAGGAAAAGCTGAGGGGGCTGGAGTTACTCATCCTGAAGAGGAGAAGGCTCAGAGGGGATCTCACCAATGCCTAACTGGGGGCATGAAAGGGAGCCAGACTCTCCTCCTGGGTGTTTCCACACTCGAAGATATTTAAAATCCAAGTGGCCTTGACCTATAAGCAGGGGTGGTTGACTATGGGATCTCAAGAGGTGCCTCTCCATTTCAACAATTCTGTGATTTGTCTAATATAGTTCAGCTTGTGTAAACAATTTTCTTCGCACCAAATGCGCACCATGTTTTCTGTGAAAAAGTTATATCATGCCATACATATTTTATCAGATCAAATTTACTGCTACACATTTTTTGTCTGCATTAGTTTCTGAATATATGGTATGTTTATGGCCAAACTACATTGTTCTATCTATCCCCATTTCACAACTATCAACATACACAAAGTGTCAATAGATGATATTTTCATTAAATCACATAAATAAATAAGCCTTTAGATGCCAGTTCATGCCCAGATCACAAAAATACTTCCAAAATACCAAACTATAGGATCAGACAGGTTGTCCCATGTACATGTGCCCCTACAAAATAACTAGGAAAATTACTGAAGAAATAGTGGTTCAGTAGCTAGTAGTTCAGCCTATCAGTAACTGGAGGTAAAGAGGGATGAGTTTAGTTTTAAATTTATTTATCATTATGAAAAGGAAATATGCCACTGGATGCAAAACTGAGACCAAACGCTGAATTTAGGTTTACTGATTCTATATCTACTTCATATATTTGGACACATGCTCCCAATGAAAACACCACCCATGAAGCTGATGATGACTTAGGCAAACATGGTAAGTTCATCACTTCAATCTGATACGTATATATTCTACACGGACGTACAGCACCCAATTTTATTATCTGTTCCTCTGCCTTAACAGTACATCTACAGATGTAATGTAGGCAGCTGTGCAGTTGCAACAGCTGAACAATCTCATGTAGGCAATTCAGATTCCTTTTAAAATAACTGACACTGTAAACACTTTTCAAACATTGAGTTTCGTGTAACCAATTTTAGAACACCTCTTAAAGAGAAACAGACTTCGAACATGTTTTACTTTTTAGTGTTACCATTCTTGAATAAATGGTTAACTACTTAACTTGGGAGACAAAACCACTACCAGTTTTCTACAACTAAAATAATTTCCCTTCTATCTTCTCATGCCTGTACTTATGATAAGAAAGATTTTTATGGTCTACAAAATTACATATTTCAAAATCAGAATTATCAAACCTGCTAATCAGTACCACTGCTACCATAATTGTAAACTATATCAAAAGAATTATTTTGACGTAAAAGGTTAAGAGGGATTATATGGAACAAAACCCAAAGAAACAACAAACCAAAAAAAACAAAAAAAAAAAAACCAAAACAATGTGTATTTAGTTCAGGGATGAGAAAACCACCAGTTTCTTCTCCCACTCC
Organism: Melanocharis versteri; assembly: GCA_013397845.1. Classification (NCBI taxonomy): domain Eukaryota; kingdom Metazoa; phylum Chordata; class Aves; order Passeriformes; family Melanocharitidae; genus Melanocharis; species Melanocharis versteri. The sequence continues at coordinate 1,019,473 of VZTG01006780.1, read as the reverse complement.
TTCCTTGTGTTTAATACTTTTCAGATTATGAAAGAAAAGCAATGCACCTTATTAAAGATTAGACATCTGTAACCATAATTCATTTTGCAGCACTATTATATTACAACTACTATTACTCTAAACCACAGAAAGAGGGCAAAATATACAAATTATATTTTTCAGCTTCTTCCAGATCTCTTTAAACACCTACTGTGCACTGGCCAACTGTACAGCCAAAAGATAAAGCAAATGCAATACAAGAAGTGGTTAGCACACAATTCTAGACTAGATGTACTAGTGTTAAGTTCTCTTTTACTACATTAACATTGTTCAAATAAAGATATTACTGACAACACGTAATGCAAAATATGCTACGATATTGTCCTCTCAAGTCTGACTATTTCCAAAGCAAAACACATTGTTTATATGAAAAGTAGCAGATAAGATTTTCAGAGATATGTTCTACACTGCCATTAACAAAGCAGGGCTTCATCAGCCTCCACAACATAGCAGTCTGGTAATCTTATTCTGTATGACAGAACTGACCATTTATTGAAAAAATGGAGTCTCAGATCAGAAGGTGAAAAAAAACTCTAAATCTGATGTGAGCAAAGGGAGCCACTTAAAATCTGATAAACAACAACATAGCTATTGAGCATCCACCTAGTTTAACTGCTGTAGCACACGGAGGGCTGAGGGGCTCAGGTGGCTGGACACAAAGTTCAATCTTTTCTCCTGCATCAAAGCATATGGCAAACATGCAAAGAAAGATCAATTATTCAGACTCTCCTGAATCTATGATTCTTTGAATAGGTTGACAAAAAGCACTTATCTTACTTCATACAAATCCCTGAACGCATAATAAATTTAAGACAGATTTTCTTTAAATTCTTGTTTCAGAATTGTTTCCTCCTTGAAACAAATTCCAAATGTAGTTGGAAATGAAAGTTAAAAGTTTCACTGGTGTCAGAAATATGATAGAGACAGAAAACTACTACGCTGAATGTCTTTAGATGACAGATTTTGTTCAGCCAACATGAAGTATTTCTAAGCCTGAGCCATATCCTAAAACTAAAACCAATCCAGTTGAACTAGATCAAGGAGTTTGTAGAGATAAGAGGCATAGAATGATAACTGCAACTCCTGATTCCTGGTGCAGAAAATATCTAGATGTCACAATTTTTGGTGACTGGAGGCTCGGAATTGTCTACAAGCAGCTAAATTAGCCCTTACAAAGGACATTCTTTCATCCTACTATGCTAGTGTCTATTTCTGGTCATGGTAGCTCTTCTCGAGAAGAGAACCAAATTAAGTATTTCCAAATCACCAAAACCATGATTTTATATTTGGCTTATCTGATGCATTACAGAACACAATAATCCTTCTGTATAGTAACAGCTATATAATATTGATTGTACCATACACTTCAATAATAATGAGAGGCAATCTGCCAAGTTACAGATTTCAAAAAAAAGGCTGAACTTCCTCTGAAGACAGGTTTTGTTCAGCCTGAAGAAGAGAAGGCTCTGGGGACACCTCATAGCAGCCTTCCAGAACCCAAATGGGGCTACAAGAGTGCCAGAGAGGGACTTTTTCCAAGGGCATGCAGTGATAGGACAAGGCGGAATGGCTTAATACTGAAAGAGGGCGGGTTTAGATTGCAGATTAGGAAGAAATTATTTACTGTGAGGGTGGTGAAACACTGGAACAGGTTGCACAGAGAAGCTGTGAAAGACCAGGTTGAACAAAGCTAGTGGAAGGTATCCTGCCCATGACAGGGAGGTTGGAATGAGATGACCTTCAAGGTCCCTTCCAACCCAAACCATTCTATGATTCTGTCATTCACTTCTATGCCGAGCCACATAAATTTTCCTCTTAGGGTTTTTTAGGGTGCTTTAGGTATCTCAGGGAAATACAGTCTGTGAGATGTCAAACATCAAGAAAGACAGCAGCACAGCTGCCTTTAAGGTAGGGTAGTACTACAAACATAGTAAAAACGTATTTGCCACCAGTTAGAAATGATGCTTACCTTTGGCTAGAAGGGTTCACAAAGGATGCCAACTTGAGTCACTCTTTTTCTGATATCAACAAAATGGAGATATCTGCAAGTCAAATGAAAAAGGTTTAGTGTTTTTGGTTTTAGGTGAACATGTCCCCTCTATGGTATTAAGGGATAAGTAAAAAAAAAAGCTTAAATGAACACTTGTGTAAAATGAAAATCTACTAATTTCTACATGCAAATAAAATATCAAGAACTCACTGGCTTTAAAAATCTGCATAGTTTCATACGTATGTGTTGCAACAGAGAATTTAAAGGTGTTATCTCTGCAAGTTCCTGGCAATAACTGGAAAAAAAGCGTTGCTAGGGCAAAAGGTCATGAGCCAGTAGGTGCTGAACCAACAGACTGTTTCATTATGGCTCTGCTTCAAAGGTCATGACAAAGGGTCCACAGCTACTCCTAGAACTGTATTGTAAAAAGCAAGTAGCTTAATAATGTTTCCAATTACAAGGATGAGAAAAAGTCATGAAGTTGCATAAAAGGTTTTGAGAGAAAAGAGTAGTGTGTTGATCCAAAAGGTTTAGAAACATGCTCTGAGATTCTGTGGGATCACTAACAGTCAAGAAAGTATCTAACACTGCAAAATTTACATTTGACAATTTTATCGTTGCTTCTGAATGAAAGTAAATAAAAGCATATGTAAAATAAAAATATTTTAGCTAGGTCTGTCTGATCAACATTAGAGAGATATAAATCATAAAACTATCAAGTACCAGTAAGGCAATTTGGCCATTTTATATCTGAGCTAACAAAGTTTCAAAAGAAATTGATTTTACCATGATCTCAGATAGTAAAATCTGTCTTGAAAATACACAATGTTATACTCATAATGAAAGAAAGGAAAAAGAACACACACACAACAGGAACAGATGTTATTTCCTGCACTAAATCACCACCATAGGGACAAAAATAATTCTAATAGGTATTTTACAGAATAGTGCATACAATGGAAAAGAACACAAAGCCTCAAAATCCTACGTCAGCTGAGTATCTAGGTATTACAGACACCGGTAACATAAACAAACAAAAAGCCTATACAGATGGAATGCAGGACAGTTTACTACTATCCTCATTCTAGGTCTAGCCAAAACTAGGTAATCACTTCAGTGTACTTTCACCAGTATGCTCCCACTAGCAAAAAAAAAAAAAAAACCAACTCCTGGTGTAGTTACAACCTAAAACTTGAGCAAAAGCCTTGGCCAGTGCAGTTTTCATGGGAGAGGTAAAAAAAGCCCTAAACTCTATCAGTAGTAGTGTTGACCAGCATCATCAGATAACTAAATCTGTTTGCCAACAGAAGATACAATTAAAAACCCCCAGGATATTATACAGAAATTTCTCATTCCTAACCTAAAAATTACATCGGATGAAGACAAATTTCACACATAAACCTCACTACAGTAAAATCTGCAACTAAAGCCATAGTAAATACTAAAAGTCAAAAGTAAAAACATGAGAAGAAAGCAACCGCAAAAATGAAAAACTATTTTTTTTAGAATGGCTATGGAATCTGGTCCATTTTACAATAGAAACTGCTTCCAGTTTTCTATAAATAAGTTTATGAGAATATTACAATAATTAATATTGTCTTTCTCACAAATAAAAATGCAATCATATATTCAAATCACTGGAAGAGCAAGCTTCAAAATATCTCTCTCGAAGACAATTTTTATATTGTCTGTTTATGGGAGCAGAAAGTGGAATCAATTGATCCTCAGAATAAAGTAGGATTTAGAGGATTATGTTGCTCTTTTGTGAGGCAGCCAAATGGGAAAACAGTAGGCCTTGTCCACATACTAATTTTTTTCTTTAATCCAAAGTTCTTATACAGAACACTGAATCAGGAAAAGAATTTAAGAATTGAGAAGAAAGATAATGTTATATATTCCAAAAATAATTTATTATTTCACCAGTATTCAAAAGTTTTCTTTATAACATCTTGCCCCTACATTCATGAAGGTCTACAAATGGAAGAAAAAAACAACTCAAAATTTCAAGTAATGCATGTTCCTTTAAACTCACATAAAGTAGCAAACTACAAATCAGAAATTATGATGCCTATTTTCTTTCATGTACTTCAAAACTTATTTGTAGTATTGGGCATCATAACACTGCTGTGCATTAGGTGATTATCATAGATCTGTTTGTCCTGGACATCTCATCTTTTACTACTCATGGATTCATATCTGGGTTGCTTTATTTTCCAGAGTGTAATACATGGATTTCATTTGCTGGCTGCTTAATCTTTATCTGAATGTCCACTGGAATTGAAAACTAGTACCTTGTTTCTGCAAGAATTGTCACCAAGGGAGCCAGCTTGGCCAAAGACAAGGCAAAGAAGAGTTCACATCAAAAGATACCTGAAATGCAGGTAGAAATAATTCCTGCATAGGAAGGTCAATCCTTGCTAGTAGCCCTGTTTGGCAAAAAGTCAGACATTCGTAACTGTGGCCTGCCATATACTGCACCTCATTTTCAACTACAAAAAAAATTATTTTTCTGCATGAATATATGGTATTATTTATGTCCCAGTCTTTTAATATTTTCTATTCCTATTTTGTTGTAGGAAAAGCAGAAATAGAATATATATAGATAGATATAGATATAGAATAATATCAGTACAAGATCTCTCATTTTCCCTGGGCAAGTTTTCTTTCTCTACCCAAAAAGTTTTGGCTATGCAGAAGAAATTCATTCCAGAAAGAATGGGCAAAGAGGCAGCATCCTCATCAGGAAAGCCTAGTTCCAAGCAGCTTCCTAGTGCTCCAAAACACTGTACAGATGGTCATTGCCAAGATAAGCTCCACAGCAAGTTCAGTATGTCCAGAATATCAACACAGTCAATCTACCCGGTAAGTCCAATGTACGCTGGACATGCTCTATTTACATTGTAGGAGCTGTATTTCTGATGGGATATCCCAGGAAAAAAATAAATTCCACAAAGGACCACAAAGGCTAGCCAATGCCTTGTCACTTGCTCTAGATTGTGGGATACTGTCGACATTCATGACTTCAACACTCCAAACTTTCAAGAAGAAACCTTACGCTTTCCTCTACACCTAGATCTCATGGTCTCATTCATGACTGCCGCAGCCCTTTTGGTAATACCCTGCCTTGAATAAAGAATAAGAAAACTACAGAGAGAAAGCAAACTAGCAGACTGACAATTCTGGTCCAGAAGAACACAAACCCAAAGACAGGCAGCAAGGGAATCATTCTTTTTCTTCTGCTGGGACAAAGACAGGGCACATTCTCCTTCCACCAAGACATACCAGAATGTACACCACTCTCAGTTGCCTTTTACAAACACATGCACACACTGCAGCCTTATTTGCCAGCCTAGGCTGAAATACCCAGACATTAGGATTTCTGTGTGAGGAACTGAACCCATCATGCAAGAAAAAAACCATAATTTCTTTAACAGCTAACAGTGCTATCAAAGCTTTTTGTATTTAACTACCCCTTTTGAAACAAAAATTGAGTTCAGTATCTATTAAGAAAAAAGATTCTTCACTTTCTTCTTTCCCATACTTACAATTGCCTTTTCATGACATTCAAGTATTGGGAATCTTGAACTTAACACATAGAGCAAAAGAAATGACAAAAAATGCTATAATAAATTTCCATTTTCAAGTATAACTTAAGTACAAGAACTGCAGATAAAAGTGGTACAACTAATGACAAGATTTTTCTCTACCTGCTCAATTCTATTGGCAAAGCTATTGTCAGTCCTATCATCTTATACAAGGTTTCAAGAAAGCTACATTATTCCATAATGCTTAGGCAGAATTTAGAGTTAAATATCTAATCCACAATTCTTACTGGTGATAAAGACTCTTGCTGGTGCTACAGAAGGTAAATGAAAATCAAGTAGCTATTCCTAGAAAATAATATTGTAACATAGGCAAGACTAAGATTGCCTGGTTCACATCAGAACTGTGGTTAATATATTTAACATGTGAAACAGAACTTTGAAAATATATACACTCTGCAAGTACATTAGAAACCATCACTTCCATGAAAAATCCAATTAAGACACTTTTCTAGCAAAGACAACTGTATTTCAAAGGGACAGATGGAAAAAAGATGTTCAAAAGTAACTTGAACATCTGACTAAAAGTACAAGTATCAAAAGTGCTTGTTTATAAATAAAAGCCATACTGCATAAGCTCTTAGTTTTATTTTAAAGTGTAGTCTCTCTCTGATCTAGTTCTTACAATGATCACAGGTTACATACAGGATTTGGGATCAAACCACAGCACTCCGTGTCCTAGCTCCTGCTTTGATTTCAGCAGCTAATGGGGGCATCTAGCACTTTACATGGTCAAGACTGAAGTGATTACATGCATTTTGCCATGTATTTCCTCTCCAAGTACTAAACTCAATTCAACTCCATATAACTTTCCATATTCCCAACACAATAGACTGATCTCTGTAAAGGCCTTTTCCTTCCTTTCATACAGGAAATATCCTGTAAATAGCTTATTTCCCACTCTCTAAGTGACTCCTTTTGTTTACAGGGAGGAAAGGGAACAGAAATCTTGCCATAAAACAGTGAGAGCTAAAAAGTTCTGTTTCACTTCCTACTGTGCAGGTGTTTCATACAAGAAATCTATTTTAATTCTTCATTTCAGGGAGAAAACACGCTGCTTCTTTTTGAAATACAGACTGAGAAATAGAAAACAATAAGGTTAAGGAAGCAGTAGCATGCTTTACTGTGAAACAAAACAAAGATATACAATAACCATTGCTATAAAACTTGTGAAATCCCTGGCTTTGGACACCACAATTATTTCAGACATTGACTTGTAAACTGGGTTTTCCTTCTAAATCCAGAAGTTCTTTCTTAATTTTTTGCTGCCCAGATAAATGTGTAGAGATCAATGTTCCAGATACCTTTCACAAAAAAAAAAAAAAGATCAAACTCCAAAGTAACACAAGCAACAACAATACCAAACTCCACCCTTATTTGACAAGGTAGATGATTTTAATACCAGTGCTGCCCACAGTGTTACAATGTCTATTTAAAACCCCAAATGGAATTCCTCAGTAACAGATCCTTCTTGAACTCCGTATTCTAAACCAAAGCCGCAAGAACAATGAAAAATAACTTGTGTTGGTTCAAGATGCATGGCATCTCTGCCTGTACACTTGTTTTCGAGTTTCAGAAATACCAACATCCATCATAGTAAGAATTACATTCATCTCTCTAAGATCTGTAATTCTCTATTGCCCAGTGGTGTGTGGAAAATTCAAATTCTAAGAGAAGCCAAGCACGTGAGGGCACCAATCATCTTGTAGGTCACACATATCACTCTGTTGAAAAGGAAATTGAGGACTTTATCACATAATATCACAGCACACCTATCACAAATGCTGTCACAATATAAAATTATATAAAATATAGACATATTATCACAAGGTTATATTTGCCTCTCTGTGGAAGGGATACCTTATCTGATCCAGGCTGGCAGAACCTCACCAGCTACTGGTCAGATTACAGATATTTCCCCATCCCAGTAAAAGCTGTTCCTAGTTCTACACAAAAGTCCCTGTGCAGGCAGCAAAAGAGGGATACCTTCCCAGTGGATGCACTTCCAAACTGTTCTAGCTGAGTAGCACAGGGAACAACACTAATTTATCAGGGAGCACACTGCCCAAATACCCATTTCATATCTTAAAGAAACAGTAAGCCAGCTGGAAGGATTGGATGGGCCCAAGACAGATTGAGGGTCATCAGATAAATCACCACTGTTTCAATCAAAAACACCCCCAGTGAAACATGCAATTACTTGGAGTTTGTTAAAAGCAGCTTTCTGCGCTTTGTGATCAGTTACCTGGGAAAACAAATTACATCATTGCACTGTGGATGCTTAAAGAAAGATTTGCTAATTAAGCACAATTAATTACACAGCAGCACTAATTTGAAAAGCAATATCCATTCATCTTTTGGCTGCTTAAGTCTCAGATTGCCTGCTGAGGAGAATTGTTTATAGAACCTGCAACTTTGGATGATCCTTTCTCCGAGAAAGATAACAAAAAGCACTTCCTAAGAAACATCTAAGGTGAGCAGTAAATAGACACTACTGACACATTCTCTAATATAAGTAGCAGCATAAATAGACCTATCCTTAGGCCATCAGAATTTTCTTACATTCATCCTGAATATGACAAAAAATCAACTCACCCTGCTCTGACCTGAAAGAGTTCTACCCCATTTAGAATATAACCCCAAGTAAAAAATATTCTTTATTATGAAAACAGAAAATGTAAGCTTGAGATAGCTCTACCTTTTGAACTTGCTTTTCAACTGGGAAAGGATGTGTGCATTACATCAAAAATATTTTTTCAGAAATGAACAGAACACCCCACAATGCCCATCATTTCAATAGATGTCTTTTTACTTGCAATAAATCTGCAATTAATATGGAATATAAGTATCTTTAATAAAAGGTAATAAACAAAGAGCTTAATCTTTATCATTTATAATTTCAACATGACACTCCACACACTTCTATTCACATACATAATGTGAACACCATCTTCATTCCCCCCTTTATTTTTCTCCCATGAAACAATGCTCAGCTCCAGGCATTGCTTTCTCCCTTTGCAATACCTCATTTTGACAGCACAGCAAAAGCATGTAATAAGCAAGATCACAAAGAGAGCATGAAACTATATCAATTCTGGCACTACCAAATATCAGATTTAGACCACAAACTATAGAAAATACAATACATGAGAGAGATTAAATAGTACAGCTATACAGCTATTTTCAGGAATAGCTCAACATTTAGTCCTCTTTTTTGTTGGTGGTGGTGGTGGTTTTTTACTTGTTTGTTTGTTTGGCGGGGGTTGTTGCTGTTTGTTTTATTTTTAACTTTGTATTATGCCAGACTTCATCACAGAAGAGATGAAGAGCTTAAATGTGAGTAGTCTGGTATAACCACAGCAAAGTTAAGTACCACACCTCACAGTGAAAGAGACAGGGGCTCTCAACTTCCCTGCATTTTCCGAGTACAGTGGTAAGACATTTGCAGTGCTTTTGATACCACCTGAAGACAAAAAATAAGAAACCTCATGAAAATAAGAACACTGAAAATATTAGCGATAAAGGAGAATTATCAGCCTGGAACTGAAGCTACTAAGCAAGGCAGAAGTCATTGACTGCATCCACAGAAAAGAAGATTAAAAAAAAAAAAATTCAGCTAGGTGATGAGGAACTACCTGACTGTTTCAATTAAAGATAAGTGGAACATGGCAACTGACTTAAGGCAACAGCTTAAAAGCAGGAAAGATACAAAAATTACTCACAAGTCATAAAATGGGTGTGGAAAAAACCCAGAACTAAATCACAGTGCTGTGAATGCTATTCACAGAAATAAGATGAATACTTTTTTGTATTGCTCCCATAGGTAGGTCTACTTAATATTTTATTTATCATCGACATTTGTCTGGGGTGCAAAAAGTACTTTTTGTCATTTTTGAGTAGAAAGCAAGATATTAAGTACTATGGAAAAAACCAAAGCATTTTTTTATCAGCTCTGTTTTCATCAAGCATGAAAAGTAAGAAGATTTTCAAATACAATCAGTGGAGTTGAATTTTTTTTATTATTATTATTTTCTCTCAAAAACAAGAGTAGAGTTTTGTGAATATCATTTGGAAATGCCTTAATGTTCGTAGGATATGCTTTTTGACAGTGTCGCTTGCTTTTTCAAACACACACATGAGCCACAATCATTTTAGGATGAGGTAATAAAAGAAGAGGGCTAAAGGATGAACAAAAACCTAATCAGTTTAGGTTTTGGAGTGACCGAGAGACACTTCTGGAAGTCATGCAGTCCAATCTTCTGCTCAGAGCAGGACTCTCATGAGCACTGGAAATGATGAGGCATGGCTTGGTCTTGCTGAGTGTTCAAGATCTCCAGGGACGGAAAGTTAAGGCGCTTCCCAAGGCAGTCTGTTTCCAGCCTGTACTGGCCTCCTGGTAGCACTCTTCCTCATGTCTGACCCAAACACACCATAACAGAGTTTGTGGCCAACCTGGTGGAAAAAATTCATCCCCATCGTTTTTTGGAGCTACCCTCAGGCAGCTATGGGATACCCTCAGGTCACTCAGTAGCTGCTTCTTTGTCAGAGTGAGCAAGCCCAGCTCTGTCAGCTTCTCCTGCCAGCTCGTTTGCTCCAAGCAAGCACCTTCTACCCTTCTTGGTGCTCTCCAGTTTCTCAACATCCCTCTTGAAATGCAGGGAACAAAATTAGTTATTTAACGTAAATCAAGACCTTTAACATTTTATCCAGGTCTCCTACTGAAATAACCAGTAATTTAAACAAATGACTTTGCAGAATTTAGAAATTAATTCTTCATTCAATTATAGCCTCATAGTGCTTTCCATACACACTGAAGTTACGCATTTGATTGAAAATCCTATTCAAAATTCTGTGGTCCTCTTTCAACCTTAGCTCTGAAACACCACTGAAAAGACCGACAATGCCCAGAACTGCATTTTAATGTCTCTTATTTCCCTCAGAATATCAGAGGCAAAAATAGCATAATTGGTCATCAAATTCATTCCAAGAATATGAGTCTCAAAATTTACTACCGTTGCTTTTTATAGTCAACACTCACTACATGGTGTAATAGTAGAGTGAAATAGGCCAGATTAAACACACACAACCCAAAACAAAGAGGAATCTACAAGGCAAATACACAGCAGAAGAGAAAGAATTAACGGAGATCCTTTCAAGCAGTACCAAGACCTGAGCTGCTATGTACACTACAACATACTGTAACAAGAACATTATCCCTCTTATGTCAAGAGGGACTAATTTGGAAGCAGCCCAAAACTTCCAGCATCCCAATTAACATTTATCCATATCCATAGATGAACAAGATTTGGTGACAGATTTTTGGGTACATGTTTATTCTAATTTCACAGAAGTCAAAGAAAGTTTGCCACAGAAAAAAATCATTTGATTTCAGCCTTTAAGTGAACTGGAAAGAACACCTTTTCTGAAGGTTGTAACACCAGATGGTTTAGGATATGGTAGCTGCCTTATATTAAAAATATTTGAAGCCCATTAGGGTATAAATTTTATATAACAAGTTTGATTTCAATAAACATTTTTGAGAAGTTGGAATGGGACCATAGATCTTTACATGCTTTAAAAAACTATAAATTAATTCTTCTTTGATTACTTTTGACTAAGGAAACATTTTCACTATATTTTGGATTCCCATTGCAACTAGAGCCCAATATGCTTACACTACAACCTAGGGTATACTCTGCCTGACCAGAAAAAAAGAAAAAAATTTGTTCACCACCCTTTCACGCATCCAAAGTTCCTGAACTGTTACTAAATAAATAATTGATATAACCTGTTCGGGGATGGGAGAAGTTGTTGGTTTTGGTTGGGTTTGTTTTGTTTTGTTTCTCTTCCTCTTCATCCCCATTTCCCTGATATAGCTGCAGAGAAGGCTCCTTCACAAAGCATTTTGAATGTGGGCAATTGCAATTACCACCTCTACTGCTGTTTCCCAGAACTTTGTTCTTTACTGAATGGCAAAACTAAAGCTAACTTAAAAATTAAGCTTAGTCTCTGGTCAAGATTACCTCATTTTGATTCCTTTTCCGTTTATGTTTGGCAGATACTTTTTTCTCTTCTATTACAAAAAAGTAAAAAACCACCAGAGAATTTTGATTGTACAAATTTTCCAGTCTAAATTCTTAAGGTCGTTGTTCTTGCAGATGAAACTTCAGTAACTTACTTCAAATATGGCACAGTTCGTATGGCTCTGAACAAAAAACACAGTTTGTATTTCAGACGTGCCTAAATATGCCAGCCTGTCAATCAAACTAGAAGCCTCCCAAAGGCACTATTGCACGAGAAGAGAGATGAGGAAAGGCACAGATAATAGCATGCCTCCTGTAAAACAAAAAATTGCTAAGAACCAGGTTTGTTTGCTGTACCAGAAATATGTGAAAGCAGTGTTTTTCATGGATTTTTTTTAGATTTTACTGCCTAGGGGAAAGAAAAAAATACAACACATCTAAATTATTGAATAATTAGCAGGGATAAGATTTTCACTTCTCCATGTGCCATATACAGTAGTTTTTTTTCTCCTTCAGTAGGACAGACCCTGGGTTTGTGCATTTAAAAAGGCCATCTGCTTCTGAACTTATACAAATGCCCTTAACTGTGGAGTAGCTACCGATATTCAGCATTTGAGAAACTGGAGTATGACATCAGTGAAAAAAAACCAAAGTTGGCCAGGAGACAAATCCCCTCCCCATATTTCTACACACAACTACACAGTTTAGATATCAGCACACATCAAAGCAATAAAAACAGTATTAAAAGAGGCATTAACACTCTTGACTTAAAATCTACCAGTTAAGATTTAACAGATTTCAACATGATTCAGATATGACCTAATCTACTTCTAAATAAAACAACAGTAAGCAGATTTTGGACAAATTTATCTAAGAAAATCAAAATAAATGAAAATATAAAATTAAGAGCCTACATTAATATAATATCAATATATTCAAATAAGTTTTCTGTTAAAAAGAAATTAATTACCACATTTATACAAAGAGAGCAACTCATTCTCTCAATGTGTGTTTTTTAAGCCACAAGTTTTAAATTTTTTTGCCCAAACATTAGTTATAGTAGCTCTCATTTGAGGTTCACATTCCATAGTCCATGCACAGGAGAGAATGCAAATTAAAATAATGAATGCTGTGTACCTTGTCTGGGACCTAAAAAGACACCAACTTTCTTGCTGTCTTTTATACCCAAATGTACAGATATCTTATTTGAGAAAGTCAGCAAGGCTCTGCACCTTTGTGCATTCTGCTACCTCGTAAAGGTTGAGCTCAGCTTTGGCACCAGGCCATGCCACATCTTCTGCCTCAAAACCAAGTCTCCCTCATTCATCCAGCATCCTGGTCTGCCATGTTGATGTGGGCACAGACTTTTGGTCTTGTTAAAAAGTTCAGTAAATGAGAGGAATTTAACCTAACTCGAAACAAACTTTCAAGGCTGCTGAAGTTCTAGAAAGACATCCTTTATCTTCAGCCATTGAATCAAAACTAAACCAAAACAAAACCTTCTACTATAAACCTTCTCCTAGGAAGAAGACTGGAGGAAAACACTGACTTACATCATATTTCAAAACTGTATTTGCCACCACACAGTTTTATCTCAATAAAAATTATATATTTATATAAGGACTTATACCCATTAAGGTTGTATGATTTATTTCACGCTAAAAACTGAAGTAGAATGAAAGAGTAATAAAAGCCAGCAGCCAAACAGTATAACATTTCTACCAGGAGCAGACATCTTGCAATCAAAAAAAAAATTTTTTTCTAAGTCATAAACATCACAGACCAAGGGTAAACTGTCTCCTTCTGCTGACTCATAAACCCAAGATCAACAACAGAAGTTTCACCAGTGCTGCATTTCAGACCTGAGAGTTTTGCTTCTTTTGCCCACTTGGAACAGACAGTGAAACAGTCACTCAAAGTTATGTCTTATTTCTCTTTCTACATTTCAGATGTGTGCACAGGCACCCAAACATACACGCCTGAGTCACTCACCCCTCTCACATGTGGCAAAGGTTTTCCTGCTTCCCAACCCAAGATCATTACTGTTGTTTTGTTTTATTTCTTTTCATGCTCAAGACAACTGTTCAATTACAGTATATACACTTTGCCTCTATCACAAATATCCTAAATAGCACCCAGCACTCCTTCCCCCTTCCCACAAACGGATAGTATTTCTTGTTTCAGTCATGATTATCATCTATAGGATTTTTAAGCAGTGCATGCTTTTAAGAAAAAAAACAGGTATACAACTGGTTTTTTGCAGAAAAACAAAGTATTTTCAAGTTAACCTACTTTTAAGAAGTATAGGCAAAAAAAAACCAAGCAAAAAAAAAACAAGCAAAAAAAAGAACATAAAAGACCATCTGATATAGTTTGGACTATGAAGAGAGCAGAATACTTTTGCTTGACCATTTTTTTCCCCTGCAACAGGAGAAAAATAGTATCTAGTGTTAATTATTGAAACAAACATACTTTAAAAACTGACCATGAACTTCGAAAAACACAGAAAGGTCAGGATTCTAGACCTTGGCACTCTGGTGGGACAAATGGTCCATAATCTTGCAGGCATCAGATCCTGCTTTAGACAAACATCAGACTAAGACAGTGGGAGTAAGTCCAGGCACAGGCTATGTCTCTTTTGTACTGAAAGTGACAGCTGAAAAGAATCTCTATCAGCCAAGCAGAGCAGTGACAGCTCTGTACAAAGAAAGACTCACTTCGCAAGTTTTTCATTTTGTCTCCTATATCCCTCAATCACAAAAGACAGCATTAAGTTTCAGACACATTTTTTTGTCCCGTGGAGGCCATAAGGTTAAGGCATTCAGAGTAGTTACTCACTTGTGGACAACTACACAAACAGGCCATCATTTTGTTAGAAACTGCTCACAATATAATAATGGAAAATTAGTCTTGGAAAAAAATTTAGGGAAAAGACATACAAAGCAAGCTTGAGGTTTGCTTAATATAAAGCCCAAATTCTCAAATATTCTACTCAAAATATCAATGATCACAAAATACAGAGCTGCACTCCCATCTGTAATTGTAAAAGAGCAGTCAGGAAAGAACTGAATGGGATTCTTTTGATACAAGAAAAAAAACCCCAAACCACCATCTAAATTCATCTAATCTAGTGCTTAATGTATAACAATGAAGCTTGACGTGATTTATTTACTTTCAGATGAAAAATTCTTTCAATCTAACAAAAAATTGAGAGCATTTTGTATAAATGGAGGCATTCATATTGAATATTTTTATATTTCCCATGTGTTTTCATTCACTTGGTCTTCTCATTCTCCCTCAAGAGCACCTTGAAAGCAAAAATATCCACCTATTCTACAGCCCATCAGTTTGTGGAGAGAAACTGTTGATAATATATTAACTTCCCAGAAAACATTGCCTTACACCTTCTTGCCTCTTAAACATGAATGTTATCAACTCTTCTAATAAGATAATGGCATCTTCATTGACTTAGCTTCTCCATGTACTCATAGCATGGAAGTTCTACAAATTGTTCATCTTTGATTACAAAAATAATATTAAAGCATACCAGTGGTTATGGTAGTCACATGGAAGAGAAGGAAAAAAAAAGTGAAGCTATTTCTGTCAAGGGTAGCAGAGTTATCATTAAACTTATGAACAACTTCCAGAGTGTACATACTAATGGTATGTTTCAGGCAAGATGTTAAAACAAGAAAAAAACCCCTGATTCTAGATGAGACAAAATCTTTCTGTCAAATTATTCAAAATATTGATGACATAGAAGCTCAAGTGGCTTTCATTGCCACCATACCCGAACATCACAAAGTTTATTCATTTTAAAACTTCATCCATATGATAAAAGGTGCTAGTCCATAGGTATTAAATAGGGGAGAAAAAGAAAAAGGATCAAGATTTGTATCCTGAAACACTTTTAGGCATTTAAAGTCCATAATACAAACAACTCCTCTCTAGCCCCCTCCTCCACCACCATCTTTGTGAACCATATACAAACTTTCTGCTCTTTGGAACCTCCTGCAATGTTTTTATTTCCTCTAACTACTGAGATAGAAAATCATTTAAAGTCCAAATTGTTTGAAAGGACAGAACATTCTCTATGTCTAAAAACCATACTCCATCTACTCCTCTACCCCGTACTCCATCCTTTTAAAATGCATAGCTGGAAAAGGAATTTCACCAATTTGCCAGTGGTCAAGGGGCAACCTGTGGTGTTGGACAACTCAGGGGCTGAGAGCATATCCTCTTGGCAGCAATAAATGTGAAACCTTATGGGTAGGATGCAAATCTGAGCACACACTTCCCAGCCAGAAGGTGCCCAGGAGCTGACAGCCAGCTGTCTTTCACCAGGAGGTGTGCTCTGCCTCCAGCCTCCAGAGAGACAAACCACACACTGGGCCCCTTTGGGCACAGTAAACCATCCAGGGTTTCAGTGAGCTATGCAGCTGTACCACAGGCCTACGCTTTTGAAACAAAGAAAAGCCATTTTTTGTTCCACAAGTAATGGAAAGTCAGTAGAGGAGTGTGGGAGATAGAATAGAGCACAAGTGAAGAGCATGAAAACTTTTACTGCAGAATGAAAGACTCTATGTGGGAGGAGAAAAGTATTAGAGTAGAAATTATGTCATTACAGCTTCAGGAAAAAATGCATTCTAAACAGATTTCTTTTTTTAATTTATTGCAAAAAGGTTGAAGGCCATAAACGTTTTATTAGAAGCTCAGATTTGAGGTTTCATAATATCCCATAACTGCAAGGTTTTATTGTGGTCAGCTCAACTATGAGAATTTTTATATTGTTGCTATAAATCAGCTGGGCTACTGGCAATTAGCTGCAATTTTGCTGAAAACTACTTTAAATGAACAAAAAAACCCAGTAAAGAAATAGAAAAATACAAAGCAAATATAGATGGCTGTGTTTTTATTTTGGTGCAAGTAACGAAAACATTGGTACGTGATCAAATCTGTGAGTCAAACTACTATAGCAAGCAAAAGCCATAAAAATGAAACACTGAAAAAGGCACCATTACAAGATAGTGATCTGTGACCTTTCCAATAAGAATTTATATAACAGCCATACTGCCTTCATGAGGAGAAAAGGGAGGATAGATGAGGGGACAGCCCAAGGAATAGGTATTTTTTCCACCTCAAGCTGAACCTTAAAAAAACCCAAAAAAATCCTAAAGAGCAAAGTAGATGCAGTTGATGTAATGCTTTTAAATCTGCAGAACAACAGTTCTCAATCACTTTCCTTAATAATGTGGGGATTTTGGTGGGTTTTGTTTATTTTTTTTAAGTACCCTTGCCATTGAGTAATCAAATCTCAGATAACTCAGTTTGAGTGAGCTTGACAAAATGAAGACTCAATATTTTTATAATTCTGTCCAAGTCATAACAAGGTAGAGAAAATATTTACTTCCTGAATACTGAGAAATAAGTGTTTACTCCATAAACTTTGTTTCATCTTGCTATATGCTTTCTTCTCAAATATTCACCTTAAATTTCTGTAAAGCACATCACCTTCAGCAGTGTTCTTTTTAACTTCCATTTCTCAATTACTCTGTCACTCTGTTATACTGTATAGCACTCAGAATTAGAAATGCAGTTTATGTTAAAGTCAACATTTTATTTGGGTTAGTTTCATTACAAAGGAATATATTTTATATTCTCTGAAGCTTCTCCATCATGCAAACAAAATATTGTTAAGTGGAAAGATCAGGAGATTAATTTCAAAAGCTTAGTCCTGCTCTGAAAATAAAATGCCAACGAACAGACTTTCTAAACTCACTAATGAATTATTTAGTTCTGAAGGTTTTACAAGACACATTTACTCACAAAAAGCAGGAAATCTACACTTTCTCATTTGAGAGCTGGCCAGATAAAGAACTTGCTTTGACATTAGGTTCCATGAAGGTCTGCTTTCCCCTGTATATTCCATCAGCAACTGTGCCAACCTTGATAAAATCAAAAGATTAGCTGGACTGCATGAAAGAACACAATTTAGAGGAAGGAAGCTCACATGTCAGAGCTATGAAAATTCTAGGCAGACTGTATTTTAAATTACTGTCACTACTTGGTACATAAGCCATATTCAACCTATGTAGGAACTCAGCAAGAGCTACTGCTTCAGCTGGGCTCCCACACACATCAAGGAGAAGCTGGTTCAAGAGCTGCAGCTCAACACAACAGAAAGATTCTCAGATCAGGTCACCAACACTATTTTGAAAAATGGTTTGGTTTTGGTACAACCTGGAATTAAGGAAGTATCTGATACAGTACCATACCGAAAAGAGAACAAGTAAGGACACAACCGTAGTTTTTTTCTATAGCAACTGGATTAAAAAGGAAACGAGTAGTTCAGTTCAGGGCAAAAGAGGTTTCAGGTTTGCTGATTTGTACCTATCATCAGTCTTAATGCAACAATTTTGGAGATTCATCAGTTTAATAAAATTAATGTTTTAATTCATTTTTGCTGAAAGTATGGCTTAAAAAGGACATCTGACTGAGCTTTTCCATGTTCTTCCACTTCCAGCAAAGAAAAAAAAATCTTCAGAAGGCAAGTCCCAACTTTCCCTGCCAACTGACAAGCACTATCTATCAGGGTTATTTCAACTTTAAAGAATTTTACCCTAAAGGAAATTCCTTCCATTCCCTTTCCTGTTTGTTTTGATTATCTCAGCACACATTTGCAACCTCTTTCATACTGAAGCTGAATGTTATACAAACGCCTGAAATTTTAAACACTTAGTAAAATGGATTCTAAAAACCAAAACAGGGATCTGAAGGTCTGGTTCATGCTTTGGTAAACACAGAAATACTTAAAAGCCTAACCACTGTGAAGCTGGATGAGCAAGAGCAGGAATCATCTCAAGCTTCTGAGGTTCTGCTGGCTCTTGTCTATAGCTAATGAAACTAAGAGGTTAAGGCTGAACACTATAAAAGTGCAAACAGAAGATGTTTTCAGAACTGAACCATTTTAATTTGTATTTTTAAATACTCAGACAAATCAGAACTTTTTTTTCCCAGCCACATGGGTTATCACAAGTTTCACCATACTAAAATTAGTAGCCAAAGAAAAAGAACCAAAAACAAATCTAAGCTTGACTTGCTGAGAGCCAATTTCAAATTCACATCCTGCTCTTTAACATTAAAACAATCTTTTGGAAGGGATCCAGTGGAGTTGCTCAACAGAAATTCACACATTCAAATTCCAGTATTGCTAATCATGTTTTAAAATCCAGTGACAAGGTGAGCAAAGTATATCTGAAGCCAAACCTGAGAGGACGTGCTATTGTCTTTAAGCACTTATTTTATCGTTAAGTTCTATAGTTATAAAACACTTAATTGCCAATAATTTATTTGGGAATTCTGGTCAACCGGTTTAAAAAAAGAATATATATAATATGAGGTGATAATACAAGACCATAATGGGTCTTGCAAAAAGATCTTCACAATATTGTAATAGAGAAATATTCCGTACAAATTCTGTACTACGATAAAGTGGAATCACAGTATGCTGGAATATCAACTAAAATTCTCAATTATCAGAGCAACTGATACTACAAAAAAAAGTTGTGATATTTCATAGATTAATTAACACTGTAAGCCACAACAGCACTGTATTCAGACTAACTTGCTGAGGGCTTTGTCCAGTCTAGTCTTAAAAAAAAATGGAGAGGATGTAGATTTGCCAACCTGTGCTACCTATCCCAATTCCTCAGTGTCCTTAGGGTCATTTTTATCTGCAGGTGCCAAATCAGAATGTTGCCTGTTTTAGACTGTGACCACTGTCTCTGTTCCTCCTGTCATGTACCCCTGTAAAGGGCCTGGCTATTTCTTCTTGATAACCTCTTAGGTATCACCTCGTGAGGCAGCTATTAAGCATCCCCTGAGCTTTCTGATGCCCAGGCTGTGCAAAGCCATTTCTCTCAGCCTCTCCTTATGTGCTCCAAGCCCCTCATTTCCCTGGCTTTCCACCGAACTAGATTCAATTTACTCAATGTTTCTTACGTATTTGGGCAACCAAAACTGGATGGGGCATATCCGAAGTGGTGGCCTAAAGAATACTGAGTATTGGCAACCCACTGGCTCTGCTTATCCAGCCTAGCACGCTGCTGGCATTTGTCACTGCCAGTGAAGCCTGACACGCTGACTCGTGCGTCAGAATGTGAGGTCTGAGCAGAGCTGTCTCCCAGGAAGCCACTCCCCACCCCGTCCTGTGGCAAGGGGTAGGAACATGCATTTATCCTGGTGGAATGTCACGGGGTTCATCATGGTCCATTCCACCAGCCTCTCGCAGCTGCAGAGCGCTGTCCTCCAACGTGTCAACCACCACCACAATGTGATGTCACATGCAAATTTGATAAGGATACACTCCATCTCCTCCTCCAGGTCACTGATCAAGGTACCAAACAAAACAGGTCCCAGTACAGTACTCCACTTGTAACTCGTCTCCAGGCGGAATACAAACCATTAAGTGCTATGTTTTGAGCCTGACAGTCATGCTAAAAGCCTGGATAAACTGAAGATAAATGATGGTCCAACTGCCATATGCAATATTAAGTCTAATCTGATGGCATTTACAGTTTCAGTAGTACACTGAAAGGTCCCACAACTATAGATAAGTATATAAAAGGTGCTCAGAAACTTCACACAAGTCTATTTTAATTACTGCTTAAGTGAAAAAAAGAAAACAGAGCTAAACACAAAACTAAAACAACTTCAACAGATTCTTTCCTAACAAGGACGAAAACATATGACCAAAGAAAAATACATTTATGTATGAAAAAGAATGGGTTTAAGTTTCAGAATCTGTAAATATACTCCATGAAAATAAAAACTAATTTCATCACCCAACCAAGGAAGCCTAAAGTCATTATCCACCTTATACATGAATCATGAAATGGGAAAGACTTCACACTACAACAAACAAAGCAATACAAATAATTTCTTAAAGGAAGTTTAAACTTATTTATCAATTTAACCGATTCGTATTATACCTACAGCTGCCACAGATACACCAACCTCTACTTAGGGGGTTTCTAATTGAGCAAATGTTCACACCCACAGAAGACAACACTTGCTGAGAATAGTTTATATTTTGGAGTTGTGTTTTTCATCCTTATAACCTGTTGTTAAGTCACAGAGAGAAATATCTAACAGATTTTAGATATTTCTTATTATCACTTTTCCCTGCAATGATTACTGTAGATGCCATAAAGAATACATACAACTGTAGTGAGAGATGCAATTGAGACAGCTGACATAGAAAAAAAGGAAATCTCTAACTTGCAACTTTAGGCACCTCTGACCTACAGGCATACTGAACACTGTAAAATGAGCGGATAGGAATATTGATACTGTTGGGTGCAGCCTACACAAGAAAGAGAAGAACATTACCATTGAGCATCTATTTTCCCCAGGAGAAGGAATTATTATTATGCATATATGTAAATATTCCATTTTAACACTCAGCCACACAAAGCAAGGGTAGATACTCAATTAGCAATTTCTGTACACCCAGACACAGTTTGTACACCCATTACCAGGCACAAAAGTACACTCTATACATTGATAGTTTTAATGTAATCTTATATATGTAACAATACTTTAAAAAATACAGCAGTAAAATACAAAGTAAAAACAAAACATTTTTCAAATTTAGTATCTATTTGCTTCAGATCAGTATAATGTAAAGAATGGTCACCAATTTTTATTTCCTAAGGAAACAAGGCTTATGCAGTCATACAGTGCAACACCTCCCTCCACCTCAAGATTTTTTGAGCCTATTTGACTCTGCAGAATCTGATAGGTAAAGTTGCAAGGGTAGTTATGCTCATCGAAACTTCATTTCAAAGATTAAACAACCACAGAGAAAAAGCACAAAGCATCCCAAGTGTGACAGAAGCATTAGCAAAATTACCAAATCTGGCAATCTCACATGCTAATGAAGTACTGCTTGCCCTTCACTCAGAAGTCTCCACCAGAAGCAATGATTTCCAGGGGTCTAGGTTAAGCAGCCTGGCTCAGAATGTCAGTAAAACCCTCTGCTCTATCAGTAGAAACTTCATCCTGTATAGAAACATTGGAGCTCAATTTATATTTGAGGTTTTTCAGTGTAGCACTCTGAGCAACCACCCGTACAGCTCTTGACCAATTTAGATAATCTCATCTATCCTGATTCCTTCTTGTAACAAACTGGTCAAATTCTATACTTAAAGAGAAGTGGAAATGAGCAAACCTGTCCACACACTTATAGATTACACCAACCACTCTATTTAGTCCACCTCATCTCACCAACCTTAAAAATAACCTTTTGAAATGGTTTCCTATGCAAACAAGATTGTGTGATTCAAAGACCTGTACAAAGATACTAAGAAAATTCTGGGGGAGGGGACAGAAACAGCAGAGGAGCTGAGAGGGGGAAGACACCGTCTCTGGAGTACCTGCCTGTTCTCAAAAGAACTGTAGCCAGACAAGGGAGAAAACATTTTGAACACTGACAGGTTTATCCCAATAATTTCTAATTCTGCCAGGCAGCTTCCAGAACTGAATGCAGATGCTTATGTATCTCTGCCAAATTACTCTGTGAATGGACCATTGTTTCAGTTGTCTGAAAAGGGAATTTGAAATAGGTTACTGTTTTGATAAAAGGATTTTAAGTGCCTGGACATCACTTAATTGACTACTACAGCTCAACCCAGATTGAAGAAGTTGGATCAAATTAAGGAACCTCTCTATAACAATAATATAAAGGAGGCTATGGAAGTGCCAAAATAAGTCCCATGTGTTAGCATATTTTATGAAATATTAATTAAAAAATCCTCAGCTATTTGAAAGCTTTCTTGATGTAATCTTCCCTGCTGAACATCCCAGCAAGTTTCCCACCCCTAAACATCCCAACAGTCTAAAAGCTATTGCAGCTGAAAATATTTGCACCTCTTGCATACAATGACCATACTCTGAGAATGACTTTGTAGTCATTTAGTTTGCTGTATTTAACAACATGCATCCTTTTTCTAATTTACCATGTAACAAGAACAGAACAGTAGCTCTTCAAAATGCCAACACCTCAACAGTTACTGTGTGGCTTATCATGGAACACCAACATCATCTGATGTTTTTGTCAAAGACATCACAAACTCAACCTAACAGAAATCCCCGGCTGGTTTCACTTGTTAGCTCCAGTGTCAGACTGTAGCACACTGACATAACATAGCTTTAAACTAATTCCTACCTTGTCTCAACTCTTATCACAGGTTCCATACTGTCAAATTTCAAACATTTTTCTCTGAGCCTCAGATGGAAGAGAACAGAAGATTAATGACAATACTGCAGGAGAAAATAGGCCATGGGTTTGTAAATACAATGGGTTTTATATTAGTCCAATGAAGGAAAACTATTCTCACACTGAGTTTGCATTCATCAATTAGAATTTTTACATGACAAACCCAGAGCATCCTGGTGAACCCAAATCACAGCTGGCAATCCTGCAGCCCAGTGAGGCAAGGCAGCCACTGCCTTTGAAACAGCTCCCTCCATTGCTGTAGGGAAACTCCACGAGGACCAAGAATAATAAGCTGTTGTCCTGACAACCTTACAAAGTAAAACCAAGGCTTACTTTACTACAGCAGAACAACCTGATCACTGTAAACTGCTCCTAATTCTTCAAGAACAGCTGTCACTGCAATAAGCAAGACCAGCACAGCAAAACACATATGCCTGCTTACACACTGTAGATGATATGCACATTAGGCATGAGAATGTATGCACAGACACAGCCACACTTTTCTGTTCTTTTTTCCCCCACACTTTTTTTTTCACTATGTGTCACACTAGTATTGCAATGAGATTTCATGCTAAAACGTATCAGGTGCTCATTTTCAGTGCTGAGAAAGCAGAAAAACACTAGAAGCACAGGAGTGTTCTTTTCCTTGAATGCACTTTAGGTATCTAAAAGTAGGAAATAATTACTTTTGAACAGAAAGCCAAGTGAACAAATGAAAACATCCAGAAAAGAGTGATTAAATAACTTGCAAATCTCAGGTGGAAAAAAAAAAATCAAAACAAACCTGGAAAAACCCCAACTGACTGAAATTTTCTACCTTCCACAAATGCCTTCTTTTCAAAATAGAGGAAAAAGAGTTGCTTTTTTGCAATGACAATTTTGGTAACCATGCATTAATTGCAGTATTTCTTTTAATTCCCCAACATGAAAAGGAAAGAACTAGCAAAAAAAAAATTTAACAGTATGTGCAGTTACAACACATACTTTAGAAAGTTTTACTCTGACCTTACTCACCTTAATTGCAATTTCATTGACACATCCTTTCACAATTTATCAGATTTGACTGAAGTAAAAATCCAGAATGAAATATAAGGTGGGCCAGAATCAGCTTTCCATCTTATACATAACAACAAGCGTAAATAAAAAAGGCAACTCAAAACAAAACACAAAAAAAAATGCCAAACCACTAGAAAAATTTTATAAGGTATTAAAACACATTTTATTGCACTTAAATTAACCTGTCACAGAATGTCTAAGAGTACCTTTCCTTATAAAAAATTTTAAGTATTGTAATCTGTTGTTTCTGTAATACGTAAAAAGTTCTATAATTTCATCACAGTTTGTATCAGGTTTTAAAAAAAAAAAGATGGTGATCCTAAAGGGAAATGGAAGAGCAAATTGACGAGTTTTATGAGAGCTTTGTATCTTTAACGTTTTAGGTAGTCTTTGAATCATAAGTATTTCACAATATGACTTTTCAGGTGCAACTTATATGAAAATGATTTGATGTGATTTATATCAGAGGACACGTGATACACATAAATGCAGGCAGGCACTATCACAATCCACAGCCACTATGCCAGTGAGAATTCAGGCAGCGAAGGGAGAGGGGGAGGAAAGAAGAAACAGCAAATAACACAGGAGCATTACACAAATATCTGCAGAGCTGGGTATGCGACTTTGCAGGATCCAGAACAAAAAGTGAAGACATTATATAAGAAAAGATTCGAAGTCAATGGCAAAACTCCAAGTCCTGTGCTCAGAATTTTATTTGAGCTGCTGAGGGGGAGGGGCAGCCAGACAACTTCAGCTACTGCCACCTTCCAGCCTCCCAGCTACTACAAGCCAATTTACTACTGCTCCTCTAGCCTCCTAGATTCCCTCACTCAAAAAATAGCTATGGTATCTTTCTACACTACATGTCACAGCTTAAAAAAAAACAAACAAACGTAGCTACAGGTTTTTTTCCAAAGGAACACAGAATCCCCAGTTAACAGCACTAAAATAAATGCCTACTTCATTTTGAACATCTACTACTCTTAAAATGTCTTGCAAGCATCGAATCCAATAACGCTGTTTGCTTGCATATCCTAAAAGACAGGACAGCAGCTGCTTACATTTATTACATGTTCAGAACATTACCTCCATAAGGATTCAAGACATTTTTAAACAAAACCTTTAATTATGTATGCACTGCTCATTATTTAAGAAATTCCAGAAAACCAGAAGAATCCACTTATAAATCTTGAGTAGCTAACTGCTGATGTAATTACAGTTTCATGATCCAAACAAGAGCCTACATATCTTCGAGTGAGAACTATGGTGCAAACTAATCACAATGACATTTCTGCCTACTGCTGTCCTGTCTAACTAAAAACTAGAAGAGTATCACCAATTATAATAATCCTTTTCAATCTTCTGCTCATTCAATTATGTCTCAAAGTGGCTTTAAATCCAGGGTCAATGCTTTACTACAAAGGAAGGCAGGTTCTCTCTCATTTACTTCTGTCAGGATAAATCAGATGTTTAACATTAAGTTTGCTCTTTCGCAACAAACTAAAAAAAAACAAACCAAAAAAGACAGCTATTCATGTGAAATCCTGACAATTCTTAAAAATCTAACCAGTCATATGGCATCATCACTGAATGTCACCAGGAATTAAAGTTATTCTTAATGCAATATATGTGAACAACTAGTGCTTAACAAACAAGCAAACAAACAACTGTGAAACACACTTTTCAATCTACTAAATACAAATTCCCTCATAAATTCTTCGTATTGGATTCTTGGATTTGGTAGACAGTCTTCACACTCTTTTCTCAAAATTCAGGTAGAAAAAACAGGGCTGAAAAAGACTGTCAGGGGCATCCCTATCTTAAACTTCATGAACCATCCAGATTTATAAAAGGATGAAAATCGTGTTGAAAGTAAAAAGATAAACTGAGGTTGGTCTTGACTTTGCAAGAGGTAACATTTTAAAGAATCAAATATAAGTTATGTTACCTAATACAAAAAAAAATTCTACTCTGAGGACAGTATTGCAATATACATAAAATAAAGAGCCATCTCCACTTCACTGATCTACAACCCAGTTTACCCAAACATTTTAAAATTGCAAAGTGTTTTTAATCGCAAAGCAAAAACTGCACGGAAAGAGAAAAGAGCATTTGTCAAACCCTAATTTAATTTCAAGCTGTCAAAACAGCTACTGTTGGTAATCTTGGATGACTAACGTGAGAAACTAGATAACCCAGTGCCCCACCCTCCTTCCACAATCTGTAACTTGTATTACCATAATAGCATAGCATTTCTCCCCCTACATTACCAAACTAGATCTCTTAGCAGTAAAAGGTAGGAACCTACCAAAAATATTTTAACATCCAACCATCTAAATACAATCCTAACTCCAGCCAAGGCAAGGAGAAAATACTTCCTTTCTCCTGCAGTTTGAACTGGTGATCTGCAGATGAAGAGCTTAGGTGCAATGCCTGCCTATGTCCAGTATGAAGCTGGAAGTGAAAAAATGAACTGCCTCAGTTCAGTCATAGAAGTCAAAAGCAGCAAAAAAAAAAAAAAAAAAAGGGATGGTTTTGCCTGTTTGACCACTGCTTTGCTTAGTTCCTCATCTGTCTCTCTTCATTTGCAAGAGTATTTCACAATGCGCTTGAGTAATGGCATGTCAGCAAATGCCTACAAAAAGAAGATCATATTATCTTTCTTTCAGGAAAATGAAATATAAACCTTTAAAAATACTCTGATATGCACAGTAAGCAAATACCAGCTACAAAGAATTGAGGTTTTGTTTAGTTCTAGGCTTCACATTAGATGCTTGGCATATATGAATGAAATGATCTTTAATTGCTCCAATAGGATTGGTGAAACAGTCTGGCATCTTTACAACTATTCGTTCTTGTTACATCTAAGTGCTGCATGACCTGCTAAGGTAACCCACTGAGCCTGCAAAACAGAGACAATACATTCAGAGACCTCTCTAAATCTAGCTTTATATGAATGCAACATAAATTATGAATCAACTGTTGTGGACCCTAAGTGATGTTTAAATATCTATAATGCATTAGAGCTCTGGATGATTTAAACATGTTTGCATTAATAATAAAAGATATTTCAAAGATCACATTTGAAGATTGAAGTATTTCAGAGCTACCACCGAAGAAGCGAATGGAGGGCAAATAATGCATTCCCACTGACAAAAGGCACAGTTTTGAAAAAACACAAGAAATAGAGTAACAAGGCATCAAGCCTAGGCATTCCTATATCCAGCAGATTGAGAAGCATTGTGTTTCTGAATCAAACTCCAAAACGTTCCAGTCTAAGGTAGCTAGGTACAGAATCCGGGATAAAATAGCTGAGCAGACAATATTAATGCACTATGCTCCTTTTTAAACTAAGTCCATCAAACTAAGTAACAACTGAGACTAAATTATTGGCTTTTCCCCATTTTCAAACATCCTGCCTTATCCAGCTGCCTTCCTTTAAAGCAACGTAAATATTTTGCAGAGTTACCTTCCAACTAAACAAACTTTCTTTAGATATTAGTAACACACATGCAAAATAAAGTCTAAAGCAGTAACATGACCGGATCAAAACAACGAATTATGTCAGCTAGTAAGCAAGCTTCAAATCTGCTCGTGTCTAATCGGTGCAGAACTGACCAGAAGATAGTTTACTATTCATGTGAAGAAAAAAAATAGACAAATACAGAAATAGCAGGCTGCGGAGACAGATTACATGCTTTCCTTCCCTGCAGGATAGCTGATATAAGAAAGCCATCTAGCGTTAGCTTTCAGAAGTGAAAACTGCGCACAAAAGAGCTCGGGAAAATTTACATGTGCAATTCTCTTTAACTTTGCATGTCTTTTGCATCATAAAAAAACAGAACTCGTTTCCTCTAGAAAAGCCAGGCTGAAAGCAAGTATTCAAACTACCGATGTAATAAAATAATGCAGCACCAAGTACTAAGGTAGTTCACTGACCTACTTCGTGAACCTTAACAGCCATATCTGAAATTTGTCAGCCTCGGAGTTGCCTTTGTCAAGCCTGCGGAACGCTACTTCCCCGTTCGCAGCGGCTCTCGCAGCGCAGCCGAGCGCTGCCGCCCAGCACAGGAGGGCTGCGGAGCCACCGGCATAAAACCTGAAGCAAAGTTGAGCCCAGCTGGCTACTATTTAACGAAGCGAACGCCAAGTTTGGAGAACGGACCCCTGGACAGCTATCGGACTATTACAAGATAACAAAGAGTGCAAAAGGATGCAGCCTGCGCCTCGTATTCAGTAACGAAACACAAAAAACAAAAAACAACAATAAAAGCGCATTTAAATCATTAAAGGAAACTGCACAGGCTGAAGAGTCTTTCCCGCTGCTACCCCAAAGCGCCTGGCGATCCCCGCTGCACCGTCCCCTCTCAGAACAGCAGCTCTACCCTGACATGTCCGATCCGGGCAAACTTACTCCGTAATTGCCATTATTCTCGGAGTGAGATTCGGAGAGGGGAGCGGCGTGCCCGGGCTGCCGCAGCCGGCGGCAGAACCGCCCCGCAGGTGACTGGCGAGC
>VZTG01006780.1:975649-990473 GCA_013397845.1 Melanocharis versteri | reverse complement strand
GATCGGAAGCGAGCAACAGGTGGGGTGAGGGACGCAGCGAGGCAGAGCACGGGGGGCCCCGGGAAGGGGCAGCGAGGCGGGGAGCGCCCGGTCCTTCCGCCGGCCCGGGGCCCCCGGCTGCTGCCGTGCCCAGCCGAGCGCGGCGGAGCAGCGCCGAGGCAGAGCGGCCCGGCCCCTGCCCCTGCCCCTGCCCCGCACGGGCACTCCTCTCCGCTTTCAAGACCCTGGACAACGCCGCCCGGCCCGGCCGCTCAGCCCCCCGCCCTTGCTCCGCTGCCGCCCTCGGCGCCTGAGACCCCGGGCTCCTTCCCGCGGGAGCTCCCGCAATGGCGAGCAGCGCGGTGACTGGGACTCTGTGTCATCCTACAGGCTCTGCATTGCCTCAGCGAAAGTCCGTGTAAGACCCTCCGGGCTTACGGCGGGGATGCTGTGTCCGCATCCCGGTAGTGCTTGCTCTTACCCACACCTTGAAACCGGGGATACCTATAGCGAAGAAACACATGGCAGTGGAGCTCTCGGAATTGCCCCGTGTGCTCTGTCTCCTATGTACCACTCTTAAGTTCCACGTGGGCCAGGAGCATGGAGATTTCCCTCTGTCTTGTGCAGCCCTGAACAGGTTCGTTTGCCTGCCAAATAAGCCATGGCTAGGTATCCACATTTCCTCCACCTCCCCCACACATTCTGGTAAGCAAACCAAAGGCTGTTTTCAGAATTTGAATTTCCCTATTTCTACTCTGCGGGCTAGTTCTGCAAAGAACCATATCTGTAATCATAGGACCCACTTCTACATAGAGGTTGCAAAATAGAAGATGTTTATCAGGACTGATGTGGCTGCTCCCATCTGCTACCCCAAATTATGAGGCCTGCGATACCATTGGAATAAAGTCTACTCCTACAGAACCCTGCAGAAACAATCCAGGATTCTTTTATGTTTTTCCAGTCTTCTCTTGCCTTCTTTCCCCTCCACCCATACCCACCTCTCATGGGTAAGTAACTTTCTGGTTGTACCAGTTCACTCAGCTCTGGCAAGCAGGCTGAATGTTGACATTTACAAGTATTCCACTGCCTAGTAAACTTCTCTTCATTGCCTACCTTTCGCTGGAAACAGAGCAGAAGACTATGGTGGAAAGGAACTGCCACGTGTATGCTAAAGATCCAAAGGTCAAATTTTGAGTTACTGCATTTAACTGTTCCTTTAATGCACATTTTACATCAAGAAATACAGTCCACAATCATAAATCCAAGCATAGGTTCAGGCAGGCTTATTAGAACAAACATCGAGGTGTCAAGATTAAAAGCACTGGCAAACATCACATTCAGTAGTTAGGGTTTGGATGCCTGTTTGAGTGTTATTGTTTTGGTTAAAATGTTATTTTAGAATGTTATCATTTCTACCCAAAATCACTAGTCCAGTTAGGCAGCAGATTGTCTCTGTACTGACACGACCACAGAAATAATATTATTTTTGTCCTAACAAAAAGCCTCCGAAAAAAAGCACCACAAGTGAAAGGAACGGTGTTTTTTTTCACTTTGTCCTGTTATAGGCAGTGTCCTTCCTGGAAGGTTCATTCCTTTAAAACGGAATGAAATGACAAAATGACAGAAAACATAAATGGAAACAGGGAATCGGGAGAGGTGTGAGCGTGCACAGAGTATGGTAGGCAGTGCTTGCTTCTGATTTCTGTGCTGACCAAGTCCTCAGTGCTAGAGGGCTCCGGCTGCTTGTTCCGACGAGTCCCTCTCACTCCGAACACAGACTCTGCAGCAACTGCTGGATTTTCTCTCCTTGTTGTCATTCCCCTCGCACGCTGCATCTCTTGCGCCGAAGGGAAGCTGGCTGAGCGGAGCACGAAGGAAGGGAAGCCGGGTGAGCGGAGCACGGGGGAAGGGAAGCCGGGCGAGCGGAGCACGAAGGAGGGGAAGCCGGGTGAGCAGCGCGGTCGCTCCCGCGCCCCGAGAGGCCGGTGCGAGGCTCCGCCCGGCCGGAGCCGCCCGCCGCCGCCAGGTGTCCTCTGGCAGCCGCCCCGGGCCGCGCTCCCGCTCCGCTCCGCTCCGCTCAACTCGCCCGTGCGGTGCCTGACCCCGCTCTGCTGCGGCTGGCTTTCTCCCGCCTGCACCGTCAGCGCAGCTAAACGGCTCTTCTGTAAGCTTGGCTACATTTGATGTGCAAACTTAGGAAGGCGGTAGCGCACTGTACTAATAGCTGTAATATGTTGTATGCTAAGAACAATATTTGCATATACTTACTCTGTTTTCTTTTAAAGGCTCGTTTTATAAAGCACTTTGGATGCAAATCAGCTTCTTCCAAGAATATTTCGGTGTTTCACCTACCATCCTAAAGAACACGATGCTTAAAAAAACCTGACATCTTATCTGTAAGTCACGGCATTTCCTTATCCTCAGAAAAAATGCTACTCAGTCCCTACCGACTGCAGTGGTGAGATTAACTCCTTCCTGCACACAGAGTGCATTCACCCCTCTGCATACCATCCTGTCTAAAGGGGCTTAATGTGGATGTGAGAAATGCTTAGGCGTTCTGCTGCGCAGTGCCTCTGAGGCTGACATCCACCATTAAAGAACAGACAAACTGTGGTAATGCCTGTGAATTAAAAAAAAAGTATTTCTCAGCTGACAGAATGTACTTTGTGATGGAACTGTGATACCTTACTTACTTAACAGGGCTAAACATTTACAGCCAACACACTAAATGGTGTTCAGGTTGAATTCCCAAAAATAATCATTACCTGTATCTTGACAAGATCCAGGACACTGATACGTATTAGGGTTTTGCTGTTAGGACAGTTTGGAATCTTGCTGTGATTGATGCTTTTTTTTTTTTTTTTTTTTTTTTTTTTNTTTTTTTTTTTTTTTTTTTCCTCTCTCTTATTCCTTTTCCTTCTCACTCTCTCACTCCTCTGGTATCATTCCTTTTGGCTTCCAGGCTACCATCTGTGTACCCTCAGGGAGTCAGCAGGAGAAGAACGAGGGCCAGAAACCAGAACACAGGTGAAAAGAGGTAAACAGAAGCTTCTTGCAATAATAAAGAAATGTTCAAGCCTCAAGAGCACAAGAGCAAATGGGGCAAGAGGAATCTCTTGCTCAAACTGAAAACTGACCAACATACTAATGAAAAGGGTGGAAAAAAGAGGACACTGACTTTCCATTCAGGCTCTAATTCTTGCAGGATGCATGTATCTATTCGAATTGCCTAGTGAAGGACACTCATTTGCCACAGATGTGGGATAAATCCCAGCAGGACAGTTCAGCCTTTGAAAATATGGACCAGAAGGTATTATAACAGCTCAGCTACACAAATAACATTAGAACAGAAATCAGACACAAGACATCCAGCAGGCTACAGGCTGGGCAGCTCCAACTAAGATGGGTGCCAACTTTTTCCTGCAGTACCTTTTCTTCACTTCTCCTGTTCACATTTACCTTCAAAGTACCCAGCTCAGCCACATGTGAAGCTAGTCTTAGGACGCTGTTAACACGCAAGGAATTGTTCCAATATCGCCTACTAACTGTTTCCAGTGATGTAAAGACAACTCTAACAACAAAAGTGGACTTTTTCATTCGTTCTTAGGGAAGTGGGTCTGACTGGGATCCTTGGAAGTGGTGTGGGAGGTGGAAACGACATCCGGTAGCCACATGATGAGGCTCGTTTTGCTGACACAAGGCACTCAGGAATAGGCAAGCTGAAGAAAGTTTAGGTTTGTTTCCTCAGCCTTGGGCACAAGCCTAGAATCCAGATGAAGTAAGTGCGTGCTGAGCACAAGATCTCACCAATGCATAAAGATGTCATCTCACTTACAAATCTTTTTGCTGAGGTTGCTCAGTATTTCCTGATGCAGTTAATGAGGTGAGGTGCTCTGTTTGGGAATTTGGAGCAACTTCAACTCCCTCTGGTCAACCAGAAGAAAGCTGTGAGCAGTAGCAGCAAGGCAGCCTCTGGCTTCACACGCTCCCAGGGAATCACCATGCCATCCGCAGGCTGGTCCAAAGGTCAGCACTGCAGGCAAATCCCCAGACTCCATGTTTCCATGGATCCAGCAGCCCTGGAGCCACACATGTACAGCCTGGTGAACACAAGAGCTCCTATTCCAGTAACCACCACGATTTGGCACTTTCTTGTACCTCAGAGTAGGCTGAGTGGATTTTGTTCTTCTAACCCCAAGCTGCCCTTTTATTTGGACATTATGTGGGTGAAACCATGTACTCACGCTCTGTAAAGTGCTTATTTTACATGTTGCTGTTAAAGTGCAAGCAGAGTTTACCACAATACTAATATTTCATCCCAGTGGCTTCCCTAAGATATGAGCAATTCAGTGAAACAAAACATCTTCTGTATCCTCTGAAACTGGTTTTGAAAGCCCAGATGGCAGAAAATACCATTGGTTTTAATTAGCAATATCCTTCACATGAATCCCCTATTAACCAAAGGAGCATACTATATTTCATCTCACTTCCTCTAGTTTACTTACTACTGCCTCTCTTCTCTGTGGTTTACCAGCAGGAAACCACTGGAGGGGACATAACCAGATAAGATTAAACAACATAATATTATCATCTTTACTATAACCAGGCTGACAGCTTTTTTTGCTAGATGCTGAAATGAGATCCACAGCCATTTTGGCTTCCACTCACTGTGGAAAGAAACAATTCTTTCAAGTCCACAACGTTTCACTAATTCCTGAACCTTTTCACTTGTGGCAGGCCATTTTTTTTGTTTTTGTTTCACTGAAATGAACTTCAGACAGTAACCCAGGTTCACCCGAGTTGAATGTAATAGGAAGTGGAAGCAAGGTGTCCTGGGAGTGGATGTATCTCCAAGGGTAAGACTATTTTAGAGCAAGGCAGCTGTGGGCTCTGCTCTGCTGGGGAGCTATTGGAAAGTCACCAAGTGGCTTCTTTCTAGTGGCAGTGGGACAAGAGTGTACCTGGCTCTATACATTTCTACCTCAGCTTTCCCCTGAGGATCTTTTAATGGACACAAAACCTCAAGAGCACAGATGAGAAAGAAGAGAGGCAGACTGAAGCAGGAAAAATGGTGGCTTTTTCTTGCACCATGCTGATCTCACTGTACCTTGGATATTCCCAGTCCGAATTCTTCAAGCCTTGTCATGCTGGGTAACTTACAAAATTCCCTGCAGCAGCATGAGTAGAGTTGCATAAAGCCTGTGGCATTTGCAGCCATTGTATACATCACTTTTCACTGAGACTGCAGCAATATTAACAAATAGCTAACATGGACGGTCAGTTTCTACTTGCAAAATCTCCCGTAAGATTTTTATGGGATCAGTACTGTTTTGCAGTTCTGGCAGAATGCTGCTGTGGTCTTTATCAGAAACCTTCAGTGTCTTGAAAAGACATCTCTAATCCCTTAGCTGTTTCACAGATACTGAGACTGCATTCATTCCCAAGGAATTTCTCCTGCCAGGTAGCAGAAAGTTCACCCAGTAAAGGAATCTCCTCACTGTAAATAGGTTGCAACATCCAACTGCTGAGAAGGGAGGGGAAAGAACTGGAGTAAATTGGCATGACGAGGCGTGTGAATGAAGTCAGCCAGGGAGAAAAGACAGTCTAGGCATCAAAAGACAGGCTGCTTCAGCACATCTCCAGGGCAACTTCTGCTGGCAGCTCTTAATGTCTGCATCTTAGGTCAGGCAAACTGATAATATGCGCTAAAATTCCATTATAATTATCACTGAGTTCAGTTTTTAATGTGACCACTCCTCTTCTTTTCTTGGTTTTTTTTGTTTGTTTGTTTGTTTTTGGGGTGTTTTTTTTTTTTTTTGGTTTTTTTTTGGGGGGGTTTTTTTTTCTTTTTTTTTTGTGGTTGCTATTAATTTGACAAGCTTGTTTTCTGGGGCTGACATTTTCCAGACTTGGCATTAGCACATGACAAGTTTTGAAGATGAAAGAAAATCAGCAGAGCTATTAAAGCATGTAAAGATTATTTTCCACATTGCCTGATCAAAACTTTTGCACTTGACATAACTCCAAAAAATCTGAAATTAGAAACTAAACAAAATTATTTTTTAAAAATACTTAGCTCTTAATAGAAAAATATTCAGAGCTACTTTTTCAACAAGTTTTAAGGTTTTGGCATTTCTTAGTTGGCAGTTTTACCATGTTTGTTATATTTTCATTTTAAGATGCTGTAATGAGATATAATGGGGTGGGTTGTTTCTCAAATGGAATAAAAGATTATATATATTTAGACTAGATAGTTCTTTCAATAACTGAGGTAGGGCGAAGAAGAGAAGGCACTATGAAATCACTATTGATCTCCCTACACCAAACTAATTTATTTGGGAAAGACTTAAGACAGTGCCGAGAAGTATGGGAAATCCATTGATAGATAGAGAAATTGATCTTCGTTAAGGACATTCTACTGGAAGAAAATTTGTTAATACCTTTTCAATGTTCCATAAAGTCCTAGACTTTAAAGCTCTAAAGGCCCATTTTTGATAATCTACTCTGACCTCCTGTATATGACATGTCATTGAACTTCTATGAATTAATTTTGTTTCAATTAGGTGTCTTCTAGAAAAATTTCCAGTCGTTCTATACATATTCTCACCAAAGGAAAATTCACTGAAGTCCTTGGCACATTGTTTCAATTACTTTCACTGTTAAAAATGTGTGCCTTATTCCTAGTTTGAACTGTCTACCTTTCAGTCAATGTATCTTGTTATACTTTTGTCCACTATACTGAAAAGTTCATTCACGCTGTGTGCTCAGTGCTGGCACTTACTGACAGTAACTGTGTTACTCCTCAATCAGTTCTTTTATAAAGGAAATAGATAAATCGATGAGAGTTTTCTGCTATGATCTGTTTTTCATTTCCCATAATAAGTTTCGTGGTTTTTCTCTGAATTGTTTTCCCTCTGAGCTCGTTCTAAATTCCTTAAATGTAGGAGAATGTAGATGCCATACTGTCAAGAACCCCAGGGAGATGCCTTCTGCAAGCAAGGATTTTTGTTAAGTTGCTATTGAACCATTTTTGTTACTTTTCAAATTGTGCCATTAGAATCTAAGCTCCCATTCCACCTCACATCTCCCAATTCTCATTTTAAACTATTCCGTTTGAAACAGCAGAATGACAGGAAACAATCACGACTTATTTTATGGGCCTATTATATAGCATTGTTCTGCTGACCTCCATTTGGAGTGGAAATACAGAATATTTTAATTCACAGGAGGAATCACAAATCTTAGAGAAGTCATTTGTTTTAGTTCACCAAACTATTTCTAGTGTAATCAAAATGCAAATTCACTTACTTTTGATGGTTCTCATATGGCCCAAAGCTGTATTTAACTCTTTATCTTTGGTGTTATGTGGTGGGCAATGAAGACTTTCTTGGATCACGTACACATGAAACACATTGCACTGGTTAATCTGGCCCACATAAGACAAGCAAAGGTGACTATTCTTGAACCTGGGACGCCTAATAACCTCTGAACTTCTACTTTTGTTCAGTGCTACGACATACACTGATAGCACTGTTTTCTACAGTTTTCTAGCAGAAAACACTTTCTGCCTCTAAAATTCACAAAGGATGCAAACTGAGGATCACTAGAGAATCCATGTTTGCTTTTAATTTGGTGCCAGACACTGCTTGTATCTAATGCACCTACTAGTGGTCTTCAGACAAGGCACCTGCTTCTGCTCACTGAAAACAGCTGGAAAGAATAACTTGGATTTAATTGCTCCAATGCTTGAAGAACCGGGACACACCCTGTACCCACATAGTGTGTCTCCTGGTATTTTTTAATTGCCGTATCTTGTGTTTCATCTACCCCACAAGCTGTGGGCATTTTTCACAAATTATCTCTTCTTTGTCATCCCCAGCTCCATTTTCTCGTTTTGCACCCTGCTAAATTGGTAACAGTATAGCAGGAAAGAAAGAGTTTCTGACTCATCTGTCATGAGTCATCTAATAGTTTGGTGAGGTTTGTTTTTCTGCTATGACTCTGCACCTGGCACTTGGAGTAGTGTAACATTACCTTTATGTTTCTTCTGACACCGCATTAAAACTTGTGAATTCATCGAGCACTTCGCTCAGAAATGAACAGGCCAAAGAAGAAACATTGCAAATACCCTCCGGCTTCTTTGTGCTTAAGTTGCAAGTGATTCAGACCTGATTTTCTTCTGCACCAATGAGTTATTTGCACTACTCTGGCAGCAAGGCTTGGCATCCCAGGAGAGCCAGGGCAACATCAGCTTTGCTCAGAAGTGTGCCTGCTCTGGGCAGCCTCTCTTTGCAGGGGCAACAACAAGCTTGAGCAGTAAAAGTCTGGGGTAGTCAGCCCAAGAGGGAGCATTACAGCAGAAGCTTTATTGCCCAGTCCCCTGGTGTCAGTTTGAGCAGCTCTGCTACCCACAGCTACTCAGGTGGCCACAGTGTGCAAGATGATCCAGTCACTAGGAGACACACACCCTCTGCCGGGCCTGGAAAACAGCTTCTCTGGGCTGGTTGATCCCACTGGTGGGGCACCATAGGGGAATTATGACAGACACACAAGGCCTTAGCTGAGCCGTGGTATTTTCAGTTGTAGCTACTTGATCATTAACTACTTTTGTAATTGAGACTCTTAAGAACAAATCAACTGTTTGGGTTGGTTTTTTTTCTTTTTCCCCTCGGTTTCATCATTTGTTACTGTTGCTTTTTCCATTTTTTGCTAGCAGCCTATTTAGTGGGGATTACTGGATTTGACAGACTGCCACAGTGGACATTGGAGAACTGGAACAGCCAGACAACCACGTAACGTTGTTCTTTTGGCCTGATTGAAAGCTCATTGATGTTGTAGAAATCTTTTCATTTTCCTCAGTGCATTTTCTACTGGCGTCTTACAGCGAGAGTCTGGTAGACAGAAAAGCAAAGAGAGGTAGGGTACACAGCTTTCAAACACCAGACATAACAGGTCTTTTTCCTCTTTTCTCCTCTTTGCATAAAAAACGTCACACGGGTTCAGAGCTTGGGTACATTTACAAATCACCATGGAGTTGGTGTAAACCTGGGGAGGCTGCCCGAGTGCCAGCACAGAGGCTGTGCCAGCCAGGTGCAGGGCGGTACCCAAAACAAGCCCTGCTGAGGGGTAGGTCTGTGCAGTCTGGTAGAGTAACAATCACAGGGCTGTGGTGCTTCCAGGGCACAGAGATCCATGCATTGAGTCACATGCATTGCTCAGGGCAAACTTGGTCCAAAGTGTGTCTTTGCATGGCGCCTCAGAACAAAGCAAACATCTCCATCCCCTTTTCTCATGTTTTTTTTTGCTTTTACTTCATTTTACAAGTCAGATGCAGATGAAATGAAAAGGTCATTCATCCTTTAAACAGATCCGTGAAATGGAAGCATTCACCATGGGTTTTTGCCTGTTTGACTGGTTGGTTGATAATGTAATTACTTTCAGCATAATAGCCAAAAATGATCAGGCATGTGGATTGATTTTCCAGTTTTTCACAGATTTGTTAAAGGAAGTAGTGATACTCAGGTAATCTCCTAATTACTACCTTTGGAAGGTTGGTATTTTGACAGATACTATCTTCTAAATTTCGTTGAGCAAGAATGACTGTATTGGGAGACTTCCTCTGGCCTACTTTGCTTTTCACACACACATTACAAAGGGATATTCTGGCTACTTAAAATATCTCCCTCAGTACAGTGAGCTGTACTGCCTCTCACCTGTCAAAACAATGTCACTCCATGGTGAGTTACAGAAAAGCTGTAAATTGGCTTTTGTTTTTGCACTGTGCTTTTCACTTTTCCCCAAACAGGAACTCCCACCTCATTTTGCATCTGCTCTTATTGTGGATGGAACCAAGCCCAGATACTGCAGGTGATCACCCGCTCTCTGCTTCAGATTACTCTAACTCGAGAAGGGTTGGGAAAACAGTTCTGAAGGACCACTGTACCACTCAATAAAGGAACAAAGACAACTCAAAAAAAAAAAAAAAGAAAAAGAAAAAAAGGAAAGGAAAATGCATTTAGTCTGGTTATTTGTTTTGGCAGTCAAAAGCTAATTTTAATTACGCCTAATGCCTCATGAAGTGCTGTCTTACAGCCAGTTGAAACAGGCCACTGTTGAAATAATGAAGACATAGTAACATGAGATAATGCTTCTGTGCATACTCCTAAATCTGTCCTAAGCAGATCCATCTTTCCTTATGCAAAATGAGGCTCATTCTGGTTAAGCGCTAAATATAGCAAACCAGGTTTAGCTCTGCCATCTCTGGCTACCTCCATGAGCACAGTTCCTTTCTCTGGACGCAATGTGGCAGCTCAGGTGCCAGCCTGCCTTGCATTGGTGAAGAAAAGACAGGAATGTAGAGGAAGATAAAAGCACCCTTAGAAGAATGAAGCCTTCTTGCAGAACGGCTTAGCAAACCCCAGCATGGGAGACGTTAATTCTGCAATCTGCCCCTGGCTGTGTGGACTAGCCAGAGTCTTGTGTTTTCAGACAGAAACATACGAAACATGCTTGCCTTCCCCAGTGCTCTGGGAGTTATTACTCAGCTGGCAATGTTTCTCTTTAAATACCACAGCTGGTCCACCCCAGACCATTCCCTGTGAAATTAGCAGCAAAGCTCCTATCACGTCTCGTGGGACCAGGATCAAGAACAGGACAGAAGCAATGTTCTGAATCTTCAATGACACCAAAATGCAACTTTTTATTTACATATCATGGTCTTCTTTAAATGGCTACACACATATTTTGCCTGAAGTTAAACCACAAGAAATCCATGACAAACAGGTGATACCCAGAGCCTTAAATCTGTTGAGAGTGCTCTACTGTTGGGTTACAGTGCACTAGCAAAGGAGAAGAGTTCTCTTTATGAAACTATTTAATTAGGAAACCAGAAACACTTCTAGAAAAGTAAAGAGTACTAAAAAAGGAAATTGGAATAAGCTTTGTCCTCTGTAGAAACAGGAGAAATTCTGTTCCACCCCATTCATGAACAGTATTAGCAGCATTATTATTTATTATAATAGTATTTGAATGTTTTCTTTGATTTACTTTCGCAATTATTCTATGAGGAGTTGGAACATGTTCTCTCTATTTTACAGATAGAAATAGTAACAGAAGATAAGGACATATTCAAGTTGACAGTAAATCCCTGACACAGCTGAGAACTGAACACAGGTCTCCAGTGCCTCACCTTGCTTCCTCCCTCTCTCAGGCTGCAGTGTGGGGATTCAGCAGGGGCTGTGCAGAGGGCAGGGCTGGGCCCAGAAACCTGCAGAAAGCTGCAGAGCCATGACGCTCTGCCCAGTGAAGTTTCTTATGGGTCTAGGCAGCAGACCAGCTCTGTGCTGCCTTTTTTGGTTTTTTTCGTTATGTTGTTTTCAGTACATAAAATAGTTTCTCGGCAACTTCTATTTCTATCATAGTGCATCTGTATGAGCAACCTCCCACAACTCTGCCAGCCTCACATCTGTAGTTTCTGGACACTGGAAGATCAGCCAGCATTGATCTCAAGGAACCTCAAGGTGATGTAAAACCAACACGTGTTGCTTTGCTAATAGTACCTAAATTTTACACCTGACTGACAATAGGTTTCACTACTATAAGATCCCATATAGAATGATTTGGAAAGGCAAGGAGCAGTGACGGAGTTGTTCAAGAGGAAAAAATGTGCTGTTGAAACAACTGACAAGACTATCAGAAAATCAAAGGGGAATAGAGAAATGAGAATGGGGAGAGAACAGAATTAAGTGTACTGAGTGAGCCTGAAACAAGTTTACGTAAGGCTTGACAGTGACACACTTATTCATACTTAATGTTATGTTAGTATATGTAAGCTAAATTATTACTGACTTGAGGCCATCAAAATCACATCCATCAGGCTCTGGAAGTAAGAAAGCTACTGTCTGGAAACATCACCTAAAATTAACAAGTCAGTTAAACTGCTTTAGCATAGGCAAACAGGACAACCTGCTTTGAATTTGTTAAGCAGCAATGCTTTGAAATGGCTGTGGTTGATGCTTTTAAGAGTGATTCACAGATATGCCTTAGAAGTTATGCTTGAATTGAGAAAGAAAAGGGAACTGCATATTAAATGTATTCCAAAAGAGAGAGCACACTCAAATTTAGCTTCAAGTTTTCTTTTATAGTCATCTGGCAGCAATGGGAAGCCATGGTGGGTACAATCATCTCATGGAGCTTAAGCTGCCCAAAAAAGGAAAAAAAAAAGTTAAGAAAAAGCTATTCACTGTATTTTGTCCCTAAAATATTTATAGACAAAGCACTAATATCTAGCCATCTGCTATGCTGCATCTGATGGTTCCTTCAGGTAAATAAAATATTTGTTCAATGAACTCAGAAAAAGTTGACTCAAACCCTTTAGCAACTCTGATTATGCACCTCTGAATCTTCTGAAATGAACATTGGCTCTTTTGCCAGGAGGCTGCAAGGAGTGCAGAATAATGTGTACACGCTACATTTTGTTAAATAAGCCTCACAACCGGCACTGTGGTAAGAGGAAGATGTATGAAAAAAAAATTGTGGATGCAAGCTTATCAAAACTTGTCATTTCAGCAGCTCTCAGCATGAAGGAATGTACTTCACTGCAAAAGAGATTTATACTAGGACTACTAATTTATCCTCTTTTTATGGTTCCTTATGCAGGCTCATAAACTGCAGTTTACCCAGGATATTTTTTTTAAATATTAGTAGCAATGAATATGCATAGATGTATTTGCATCTCTGTGTGTGTGTGTGTGTGAGTTGTCAATTGTTTGATTTGAAAATTTCAAGAGCAGAGACGTATTAATTAATGCAGAAACC
This sequence comes from Melanocharis versteri, assembly GCA_013397845.1. NCBI lineage: Eukaryota > Metazoa > Chordata > Aves > Passeriformes > Melanocharitidae > Melanocharis > Melanocharis versteri. The sequence continues at coordinate 977,678 of VZTG01006780.1, read as the reverse complement.
ATTTCCAAACTAGTGAAAATAGAGTTCAAAAGGACAACTCAGATGATAGAACATTAAGAGACTTTCATTGGAGTGCCTGTCAAAGCAGGGGAGTGAGCATCAGGATTCCTCATCTGCATCGTGGTTAAGGCATTGTCTATCCACTCTCCCAGACTGCACAAGGGGGGGGATGCCAACCCACCTCGCAACACTAGCAGCCCTCTGCTCCTCAAACAAAGCCAAAAAAGCCATGTTGAAGCCAATGGTTGGCATCAGGGGAAAATCAAGCAACCCCAGTCTGCCAGACAAGATAACAACACAAGAGGAAGATGTGGAAAGCATTGCTAAAATGGTTGGGAATGCTCAAAGTGAAGAAACTAGATAATTATTGACATAAGCCTTAATTGTCCTGTCATGCTGGTATTATGACAGCATAACTCTGCTGACTGTGAAAGAGTTGCTTCTGATTAGACCAAACTAAGCTGAGTGGGAATCATGATGAGAACCATGAGAAAGTCTGAGCTTGATGCTGAGCTTGGTACATCTCTGTGTATCTGAGTCATGAACTGGCATGAGAATCCAGACTTGAGGATCCTTGACTCTTCCTCACTCACTTTTCTGACTAGACAAACCAAGCCTGTACTCAAACTGATCTCTGCAGCAGGAGCAGCTGAACCTTTTCTGAGAATATTTGTGATAAAAGTACACTTCCTTTACTTTCGGTAGCGCAGAACCAAGGCCAAGGCCAGTCAGTTTCTTCATCTGTCTCCTTGCTCTCGGCACTTCCCTTGTACCAACACCAGTGTTGGGCAAGCATGTGCAAGTGACCCAGCAGATCGTATTTTCAGGTGAGGCACTTTTCAGTTCCATCTGTTCTTCCATCTGACTCATCATAAATCATATCAATGTTCATGTCACCACAAAAGAGGCAGCAGCAGGCACAGGTGGTTAGTGAGGGTTACGAGATGGAACATGACCCCATGGCAGCACAAATGGCAGCACAAATGGCAGCACAGTTTATTTTGGATTAAAGCAATCATTTAAAGCAACATGCTTAGTGAAATGCAAACTTTTTGTGGTGTTTTTTTTTAATTAGCTTTTAAGAGAATATCTGTGGCTATAGTTTTACTAGTGTCCTAGAAACACTGAGAAATCCTGCCATTTGGAAGTTCCATGGGAAAGGCATTTCTTCCTTTCCCCTCCAGGACAGCTGCTTTTATTGAGCAGCAATAATATATACAAATTCATAGAGCTAGTCAGCCAGAAAAAGCCAAATTCTATACCTACTGCAAAAATCTGAACTGATTCCTGTATTTTTTAAAGGAGTTTCCTGCAGGAATTTAATATGAACTATTCTAGTCCTCTGTGTCTCTCAATCTACGCCACACATTAAATAACACCTATAACAAATGCAGTTTCAACTGAAAATCAGCATGCACTGAATGTGTCACATATAAAGACAACTAAGATTTTAATTTCAGCTTTAAAAAGCCAGAAATCCTATGGTTTGTTTATCTTGGCATTGCAGGCACATCCTGAGGCAAATAACTCAACCGAAGGATTTCCAAGAGCCAGCTCTTATCTAGACTACATGAAATGGAAGTGTTAATAGCACCAATATACAGGTGTCAGTGTCACTTCAATAATTGCACTACAAGTCAGAGACTGACACGTTCATAAAAGATAGTGTCAAAACAGTAGAAATCGGGGCTGTGAAATTTTCTTCACTCAGGAGAAAGGTCTAAAACAGGTATTCAAATGTTCAGTTGGAATTTGCAACTACATTTAAGATGACAATTAAGACTGACCTCTTTTCACTGAAAAACCAGTGCATGGAATTGTCATGTCATCATCAACAGGACAGAAATAAAGGGAGTAAGTGCAGTAGGCTAATCTGTTCCAGGTGAGAGGCGCTCATGGGCTGTGAGCCACCAGTTCCAATGGAGGTAAGGCTCTTTCTCACTGTGGGACAAAGATATTTCCAGTGATTCAGGCGGAGTTAGTTGGAGCCCAACTTTTTTTTTTTTTTTTTTGTTTTTTTTTTTTTTTT
>VZTG01006780.1:918330-975637 GCA_013397845.1 Melanocharis versteri | reverse complement strand
TTTTTTTTTTTTTGTAATGAAAAAAGTAAAATAAATGTATCGGTGGTTGCAAAAGAGAAACATCCACATATCTATGTAAAATACAGTCTTATCAAACTGGAATTTGTAACTCTAAAGAGAGGCTCTTTGATTGTTTCCTTTTTTTGTTTGTTTTCCTTTTTTAACCTTCGTCGCTCTTATTTCCTCTGATCGGAATTGACCAGAAGGCTTAGGACTTATCTCTACCTTTAGTAAGTCTTTCATGAAGAACTTATTGTTTATTTTGTGTGACAGCAAAGAAATTAATTACTCTCTACCTAGAATAAGTAGGTAGAAATTAGGATCTTAGCCCAATTTGAAGTCAAAAGTAAGTATGTGTGATTATCTGATCTTCTCAAGGCAAAATGGATGTGATAGACTAAGACAGATGATTTGTCTGATCATTTTCCTTGACCTTTGATGCAAACGGTGATTTCTTTATAAAAGTCCTTTGGATTCAGCTCTTTGGTCTCTGCAAATTGGAATTCGTAGACAATTAATTTTCTTCGATATAGAGAAATAAAGCATGGGGCAGATGGCATTATCACACATGAGCAAGAGATATAAAAGTGGACATGTTCTAACTTTGCAAACACAGCTGCTGAGAGTAGAGGGATTATCTTTACATTCCCTGCTTGATTCTGGGGTGGCAAGCTGTGATGGCATGACAAGAGTTCATGGACATGGAGTACAAGATCAGGGAGCACTTTGTAAGGCCAAATTTTGTGTCTGTGCTCTGGTAACTGTGCTGTTCACACAGAGTTGCCAAGAGACATTATGATGAGGCAAGCAGATTTTTAGCAAATGAAGAAGCAACTTGAGAATAAGGACAAAGAGGGTGGGAAAAAGAGGGAAATAAAGGGGGAAGGTGGGACAGAAAGGTTGAACAGGGGCCCATTTGATTCTCATCACAGGAGGGCATAATGAAATCACGGAGTCCCTGGCATCACTTCAGCATCCACGTGGTCATGGCCCACGCCTGCCTTTGCTTCCCCCCTGCAGGCTGCCAGGTGACTAAGGGCCTCTTTCTTCATGGCCTTTTATTCCACCCTTGGTTCCTTGAGTTATGAAGGCTGAAGAGACATGCAACAGCTACAGACCCAAGTCCTTACTTAGTGTAAAAGCACTGACTTGTGGTATGCCAGCATGAAGAAATTCTTGCCTTCAGAGCACTTTTGAAAAGTTCTCCGCAGTCAGGTGTCTACCTACAAAGTCTGTTCATGCTACAAAAACTTCAGCGCATTTGCAAATCCCCTAAGTCACTGATACAAGTCATTAGTGTGCCACTCTATGTACATCATCTCCCAGAAACACTATCAAAAGTATAAACTAAGTATGTGAGGGGGGTTGCATTCCTCATTAGTCAGGCAGATTACTTTTTTCATGTATGTCTCTGGCTGGATGTTCAGAAAAATGCAGATAACCCTCACCCCATCACTGCTTTTTCTCTCTTTCCCATTGAAGAGTGCCTGTGGAAAAATGGCTCTCTCATTTAAGAGTCTAAAAAACTTTGAGCACTTTCAAAAATCGAGGGAATCCTGTCGTAGGCTAATTCAGTCAGATTGGAACGAATGAGACATCCATTTGAATTCAAATTTCACCTGTGCAATTAAAGAAATCAGTGCACAGGACTTTGATTGGTGCAAAAATGGGGGATCAGCAGCAGTGTGATGTGTTTTGCGGGTAGCAAAGGCCATTCTGGCCTCTGCAGAGGGGAACAGATTGATACTTTGTGTGAAGGTGACACCTTCAAAACCAGCAAATGGAGAACTGCAGGCGTAACTCCTCACTCCCCTGACCTGGCTCTGTTACCGCACAGGTGAAATAGGATTTATTTCTGGATGTATTTCTAAAATAAGAAGTTGCTCTTACATTTGAATATATATTAGAAAAGAAAGCTGCAAATGGAAAAGACTCCCTAATGTGCCCTAACACTGCAAATGGCCACTAGATTAGCTTCCAAGGATGCAATTAAATTTCAGCTCAATCTGTCTTATAGCCAAAAATTCAATCCTGAGGTTTATTTGAACTTAACATTTTTTCCCAGCTCTGAATATTGCACGACGTAATTCTGCAGATTAAAAAAAAAATGCTGTAAACACTAGGTTCAGTTTCAAAAAAAAAAAACAAAGAAAAAACCCTGAACTGGCAGGGATTTTCATAGGAGTGCAAGCAGTTATTCTGTTATTCAGTGTATTTATATTTGGGATTTTCTATGGATTTTACATATCTCAGCACCTCATAAGGATTAATCAATTTTCCTTTACAACACCCAGCAATGTAGCCCGGTTGCCTTGGGCCCACGTGTTCAGTTTATTCCTTAGAGCAGTCTCTGCGTTTCTTCTCATTTGTTGTTTTCTGCACCTCAGCCAATGCACAATTTCAGCAGGTTCTAATTGCTACAAACAAGTTAACCCTCTGTCAACACTCCTGTGAGACAGGGCAGAGTTCTTGTAACAGTCACAGAGACACTGACAACTTCTTCAAGATAGAGGGACCATCTGTGGCCAAGGCAAGAGTTACCTTGTCTCTCTTGGATCTTGGTCCAGTGTTTTATCCAGAGAACTTTGCTACCCTAGTAAATAATCAGTGTGGCAGCAAAATGTGGAGAGAGAACAGCGTCAGTCAGCCTCCCTGCTGTGACTGTACCAGCACCTCTCAGTCAAAGGAGAATGGTATGGATGACCACACAGGCTTACGGATTCTTTTATCCACTGTCACAGCCCCAAACCAATAAAACTCAATGTACTTTTACTGCTGCATGCCTACATGAAGCTCTGCCCTAAATAAACTGGTAGTGTCCACCCAATACAAAGCAGGTAAGTGGTCAAGATGCAGAAGCTGCTGTCACAACTGGTGCTCCCTGTTACTGTCAAATGATCACTTAAGAGGACAGGAGTGTGTAGATAACTGGAAAGTGGAGACCAAAAGCAAAGTGCCAGGATGGAGCATAGAAGCCTGCAGCTATGTGGCCAGTGCCACAGCTTTCTGTGCATAAATAAAAGATCACTATCATGGACTGAGAAGCACAAGCATGAAGTCCACCCCAGCAGAAGGAAAATGGAAGAATTGAAATAAACAAACCAAAGAAAGCAAATCAAAGCCAGTGAGTGACAAAGCTGAGTGAGCTTCCCAAGAGAACTGCATGCAACGATAATTAGGCACTAGCTATGCAAAAAAGCATTAATTTCTTAAAAATCATTAGAAAACAAACAAATATTCTTTGACTCATAGAGTGCTGCTGTATAGAAAAGATCTCTGCATAGAAAATACCCCACTGATTTGCACACAGCTAAACAGTCACCATTTTGTCTTCCTCTGAGTAGACTATCCCAAACCAGAGCACAAATCTTGAGCCCTCCAGCTTCAATCTCTTTTCCCTCTGAGATGGATGCTTTGATTTCTCATGCTCATGCTATTTTATGGTCTCTGCCTTTCCTTTCTTCTAAGCTTTGGCTTTTTTCAAATCATGTAGAAGAGGCATCATCTATAGTAACAGGATCTTTAGCTGTCTCATTCATTCCAAACCAGTCCAAATGGTTAGTAATAGTTAAATCAGGATGAGATTCACTGACCTCAAAAAAGTTATGAACTTATACCAGTTAAAATGCAGTGCTGTTTCTAGACTATCAAATAGTTTCCAAATCAATGTTTCATTTAACATTTCCTACCTTAGTTCAAATATTTTACCTACTCTGTTATGGCCTGAAGGATTGCAGCAGTTGAGTATTTATTGTGATTTTCATATAGCAATGCCCAAGGGCCTCTACCAGAATCAGGATCCTGCTCTTTTTAGTGCTTTTAAATGTACAAGAAAAGGAAATGGGTCAGGAAAAGCTTACAATCAAATAAGTAGGCAACACCATTGGGCTTGTTCAAATGAGGGAACTGGGAAGCTTACCAACAGTTCATGCTAAGTTTGAAACACCATTCCAGTTGGTAAAATGGAGTGGAGTAGGAAAACCTGCCAGGTCTTTTAAGGAATCATATGCACTTACCCAAAAAGCAGAACTTTACATTCCAACTCAACTTACTGAGTAGAAAACTCAAGTGTAAAAAAGATAAATTAAGATCTTCCTTCTCCCTAGAATTGTCCATTAAGTTTCCTATGAAAAATGCTATAGCAAAATAGTTGTAGCTCCAAATAGGAAGCCTTACTGGTGTGAAACATGAGAACCTTTTAAAAGGCAAGTATTTAGATGAGAAAGAGACACAGAGGTTAAGGAACTTGACCTATTATCTGTCAGCTTCCCCTGGCATGGTCAAAGTATCCACTGATAGACAGGCCAATACACACCGACCCTCTTTTTAAAGATGTAAATTAGAAGACACAGACAGTATCAAGAAAATCTTGCACAAAATGGTAATTCTTTTTCAGGTACTTTCCCCTGGATTCGAGGAGCATCAGATACCTCTGCAGTGTATCCTCATGAGGTAGTAAAGCAAGCAGCTGATTTTCCTATACTTAATTTTGCATATATATGTAGCTTAATTTATATACAGGGAAAACAAGACCATCAAGGGTGAAAATGATTGAACACAAGGGCAACAAGGAGGAATTATGTAAACTCACCTGATAGAGTGATTTTCCTCTCCTTACAATTCTTACCACTTGCATGAGATTTCTGAACTTGAGGATATAATAAAAATAAGGGTGCAAAGAGACAGGCTACTGAAAAGAAGAGGAAGAAGACTTAGATCTTTATTTTAGCCTTTACAACCAAAGGGCACAGAAACAATGATCTTATGTGTTATTTTTCATTTTCAAAGGGATTTGCATTATTGCATCCTCATTACCAGCTTCAGGGAAAACAATAGTGCAGCGTGGTTACAACAAAGGCTTTGCACAATTCATTTCAACAGTTTCTTCATAACTGTAGATAAAACTACCTTCTACTTACTGCTTGCAACAATTTGAAAGGATTCTACCTGTGATGCAGTATTTTATACATATGAGTGTTTGATAGGTTTGGGGTCTGAATGCTTCCACAGTCTGCTTAAAGATGGGTAAGTAATGTCTAAATCAATGAGACATAGGTTCATCAGGTAATTTCAATATACGCCTAGCTTTAAGTTATGTACCTGATTCAAACTGGGGCCTCTTGGAAGCATTTTTCCTGTCACCTGCTGGCTAGAGAAAATTCAGCAGAAGGACTGGGAAAATGCAGGGAAGTACTTCATAGCAGATGAACATCACTACCGTACTCAGTTGCAGGGATAGAAAAGGGTCTTGGGACAAGAGGTGCAGGGGTAACATTCACCTCCTTTAACTGTGGAGGATTACAGTGCAGACATGTACACCTCAACTATCCTCCAAGGTCTCTCCGCAGATAATGGACAAACAGGCTTTTGCAAGTGCAGCTGTGATCAGTCTCATCCTAAGACAGATGGTAGGACAGACTCCACTTATGAAGGAGGTTATCCCAAAGGCAGCTACCTACACTGCAGTTGTCTAACATTAGGTGAGATTGGATCCTCTTTTTCTCCCAGGAGGAAACTCTTACACAAAGGCCTGGAATCACATTTGTATTTTCCTTGAAATAGTTTCAGATCCTATTTTTGCCTCTAGTCATCCATCATACTTAGCATCCTCCTTCCTGATCTTATGTCATTAAAGATCCCAAAATGTGAGCATGACACTGGCAATGTGTACTTGCCTATGTTTTCTTTTATAACAGTGACACTACAAACTGCAGCAGCTGAGACCAGATGTGTCCTCAGGGTTCAGTCAGAAATTCTGCAGCTGCAAGAAAACTTGGTAAAACATTTAGAAATAAAATGTCTGTTAAATACAAAGAAGTTCAGCATCACTTGTCTGGATCTATACTTTTCAGTACCAAAAATAGAATCCTGTCAATAAGTAAATAAATAAATAAATGGCCAATTGATTCCTATGTGTAACTTATTCCTACTTAAATTCAAAGCATTTATAGAAGTGCCTATTGTATTTTGAGTACATCGTATGCTGGGCATTCAATTTGCTCAATTTGGTCAAACAGCACACTTTTCTTCTGAGATATGAGTTGTATCCCAGGTGAAGTAACTCTTAATCTAGAGCTGAAAGGAAACTAAAACCCAGCCTTTGTGGGGTTCAGTGCTGGTTTTAAAATACACATTTATCAGCCTGGAACTGACTCTGGCTGGCCAAAGACATCTTAACTGTATGCTGGGCATCTGTGTCCAGAGGTGTCAACAGGTACCGTGCCTGATGCTAACTGGGGGTATGAATCTTGTCAGATTGGTTCTTAGATACTCAGTCTCACAAGGTTCTGGGCATTGTGCCCCTAGTCTAAAATCAAGAGAACTAATAATGTCATCTAGTCTTTTCACTGAAGTATAAAGAACCAATAAGTAAACAAAAAAATCTGTTATTCAAGGTATAGTATGATATGCTGTGTAGTCAAACAGTAGCTTAGAGCCCATCCTTTATATGGTGAATTTTCCTCCTGCAGAATTAAACCTGAACTGCATGAAACTCAGGAGAAAAAATGAGATGAGTTGATAGCAAAATGAACCATGTACAAGGTTTATTTCCCAGAAGAAAGTATTAAGCAAGGGAATTGCATCAAGAGTGTGTATTTGAAAAAACACACTCTGGTACTCTTCCCGTATTGACTGAAATTACCATTTTATTCAGTACTCTGATGAGTGTTTTATGCCATAGCTGAACCAAGTTCGTTAAAGTGAAGGCTTTTTTACAGACAACTTATTTTTTTCCTTCCTTGGTGGGAACATTAACTTGCATCCTGCCAATTTTAACATAACTCAGCAGCTTCGTCATGTACAAAATACATGATAATACACAGGTGCACAACTTTATGGATGGTGATTGTGTTTTAAAAAAAAAGAGGTCAAATGCGGTCATGGGAATTTCCTTTAGAACTATATAAGGCAACAGCCATATGCAGTCTTCTGTGACAATTTTATGCTATATCAGACCTTTTTCCCATGTCTAAAAAAGCCTACGGAGAGCAGAAAACATCATGTTCTTTTAGTGCTGAGTGTGATGTTACTAGCAATTTGATGAATTAAGGCTGATTTGTCAGTTGTATCTAATTTCAACAGCTATTCCCTCGTTCTAAATCTGGAGCTGGCACTTCCTACAAACTGCAAGTGTCCTCAGCTCCCCTTTGCATTCTTAGAGCTATCAAGAGTGGGATTCACCAGACCTTAAGGCATCTGTCAACATACAGTTACAACTGAGCTAAGCAAAGCTAGGATCTTTTCATAAGCTTTGGAGAGAAATCGATAGTTTTAGGGAATGAGTCATCCAAGCACTTTTGGATACATGAAAGGAAAACACTTCTTTGACTTTAAAGAGAAGTTAAGGTTACTAACTCAGAGATGCCTATTCAGAGTAGCTCATTCCTAGCATAATTTATGAACTACATCTATTGATTTCTCATAGCCCAGCACAAGTTGAGATTGATTCCCTAGAAGATGGAATTTACTTTCCTACAGACACATGTAAAGTGATGTAGACTTAAAGATGACGAGCACCCAATCTATATGACGAATTGCAAACAACACTATATCCAGTCAAAGTAACTAAAAACAAGCTTAAAAAGAAGGTCAGAAAAGGCTTTCATTTTACTGCCTACTATTTCTCCCTCTCCTACTTTCAAGATCCCCCAACTTGACTTTCAGGCCCTGCTTCTTACCTTCTGAAAAAACTGAAACTTCCATAAGGTTCAAATGTGCTTTTGCCAAATAACCCTCAGCCTCAGCAAGAAATGGCAGAAAATGGCAGCACTTGCAGAAATTAGAAATGTTCAGGTGACACCAGAAATCAAAAGGAGCACAGGAAAGGGTTTCTGCCTCCACTGCTAAAGAGCAAGGCAGAACTATATCCCTGTGTGCATAGCTAACCTTCACTGAACAACTGTGCTCCTAAAGAAAAGCTAGATTTCAAACCGAGTGTTCTTCTGGGCTTTTGTCAGTAGCTATTTCACTTCTTCATTTCTCCTTTTTGACAAGTAGAATGTCAGAAATTGTACGCATAAAAACATCCTGGAAGAAACACCCAAAGGCAACAATAGGTTTACTGCAGGATCCCCTCGCTGGTTGTGGAACTAATGAAGCAAACATCAATTCTCTATATAAATGTCCAATGATGCAACCATCCTGCTGGGTCACGTACCACTCAGAATCACTGCCAAAGGCAATCAGGCCAAATACACTGTAAATGCATTTCACAGAAAGAAAGAGAAGACGTAAGTCTTGAGAATAGTTAATAAAACAAACAACCCAACTGCTATGTGATGGAGACTGACCTCAGAAAACACTTGCTTCTGAAGCCAAGGGGAGACCTGACAGGTAATAAGAAATACGAGGCAATAAAAGAGTTTTTGCACATTCGATATTTAAAATCTCTTCCAGAAATGACCTCTTTCCCCTTTCAATGGAGGAACCCATGGATACATCCAGAAGACTGTCCCCAAAGAACCAGTTGCTATGCAAAAAGTACTCAATTTCTTCTGCCCAAAGGTATGGATGCATTTCCCATTTGCATTTCAATTAATTTCCCTGGGTATTCACACATGAAACATGAGGCACAGCAACTATTTTTGCAGATTTTGTTTTCTAAGGTCATTCTCTAAAAGCCATCTTTCTTTTCCTCCACGTTTATCGTCATTTGCCTGCAGGGAATCTGAGACCAAGGCATGTACATCTCTATATACTCTAAGTGTGGCTAGCCCTTTTGCCCTAGCGAGTGAACAATGAGAAAAAGAAAAGGAAGAAATAAAAATAACCTGAAAAACGTCCAACTTATCAAACCAGCAAGGACTTTCAGACTGGGACAAACATACTTCTTGTTTGCACAAATCTGTACGTGAAGGAGTGCTGCCAGTGCTTTGTGGCTTTACTCCAAACTCACATCACCGTGAAATGAGAGCGAATTCTGGTGCCCAAAAAAAAAGTTGAACAAAAGTGAAGCAAGCCTGAGGCTCATGTAATGTCCTGAATTGATAGAGCACTGCACTTCAGAGGCAATGTACCAAAGTGTACCAATAATAATCAGCCATCAGCAGGGAATATCCATCAACTTAAAGCTTTTAGGGCCTTGAACTGTATGACTCAGTGATGCACATTGCACCACAGCCCCATTTAGTGCAGTGAAATTGCACTGACTTGTGCCATCTTGCAGGTCTGGCCTTTACTCTTTTATTGCTGATTCTTAAATCAAGGTAGTGAAATCAGCCAAATTCCTAAGGGAAAGCAGGTTTCATATTTATCACTAGTTTCTGAATATGGTTTTAACTGTTTTTTCAAACCTTCTTGCAGTTTGGTTGGCTAGAATCAGTGTGCCATACTCCTCAGAACAGGCTTGTTCTACACATTGTGGTAATTTTCCTTACACACTTGTACAAGGCTCTGGATGTAGAGATATGGTCCTTTATCACACCCCAGAGGAGGCAAACGCAGGTACCAGCACTCAGTCTTCAAACCACTGTCTGCCAAGGCCTTTGGGCACAGATCAGTGACTACTACCCACAGCTCAGACACCACAGCACATTGAACCGCACTGAATCCTGCCACTACAGGACAAAGTGCACTCTCCCATACACCACAGTGACTAAAGACAGTACAATGAAAAAGGTAGGCAGCATCCTTCAGACAAGAATCTTTGCCCTCCCAGTTCAGCTCAGTCCACAGTCCTCCCAACTACAAAAAGTACCCGAAAATTAACAACAGCCAAAGCCCTGGTCATTGAAAGTCAGGAGGAAGTACAGATCTAATGATATCCTTCACTATACATTAAAGCAGACATTACTGCTACAGGATTGCTTAAGGAACAAATCCCCAAACCATCCTGAATTCTTCTTCAGCGAAGCTTCTGAATGAAGCCCAGAAATAGTTTTGAGTCGTGCCTATCCTTGAGAGAATGGGACGACTGATGATGAGTCTGCAGGTAACTCCTTAGGGGGATATCTGTGAGTGAAAACACCAAGCTGCTGCCAGGGCATCCCATCACCGGGACTGGCAGCTTCACAAACACTTGTTTATATAACAAGATGTAGAAGTATGACTTCCAAGATTAATTTTTATTTTTTTTTTAGTGTGACTCTCAGCTTGCCATTTCACTCATGGGGTGGCTCTGAACGAATGCAGCTTTGGAAGCACCTACCCCAGAATTATTTTCACTAGGATAATGGGTTAGAGTAGTCATTCAGAGTCCACTGGAGACACACAGGTCCTGCTTTGACATCATGATAAGTGAAAATCTCAGGCAAGCTAAGGCAGGGTAGTGACAATCATACCAATGTGGATTCAAAAGCAGCCTTGGGATTCCAGTTTCTGAGTCAGGTGCGACTGGAGGCATTGCACTGGTTATGTGTTTCTTGTCTGAGGATGAGCTGCAGTCCAGTGACTCATACTGAGAGTATCTGTGCTACTATTTGTCTAGCAGGGAATGCTGATAGTTTGTGGGGGGGAAATGGCCTTATTCCAAAGGAATAAAGTAATAATACAGTAGTAAGAATAATTTACTTCTGCAAAGTGCCTCTTATTGTGAAGAATCACTCAACAGATTATATACATGTATATGTGGGGATCAATCAGTCCCCTCTGCAGGGGACGTGGCAACCATTCTGCATCAGCAATGCTGCACAGAAGCATTGTAGAGAAGTGAAGAACAGCTTCTCCAAATACACACACAGAAAGAGGATGTTGTGCAGAGAAAACCACCAAGACACATTTATCAATATCTGTATCTTCGAACAGGAAGCTCTTTTATCTTCTTTCCTAATCCCAGGGCAATGCCAGAGCAAGGCTTTGTGTGAGCTTTAAAAAACACACAGGACATGAGAAAAATCTGAGGCACAAAGGAAAACAATAAATACAGGCCCATTAGAGAGACTGAGAACCCAGCAGCCCACCCACACTGTTACCTTCAGTCTCATCCCCATGGAACTGCACCCACAGAGCCAACCAAAAAGCCTTGCCTCGACAGAACATGAAGGCATTGCAGTTTACACCCTGCTCAGAGGAGCCCTTTAGATCAGACCAGTAAACGAAGGGGGAACCCCATGTGTGAAAAGGTGTCTTCCACCCATGCAAGAGCAGACACCACCCCTCCCTCTCACACTTCTCCCTGCTGCTCAGCAGCGCCGGGTTTCACACAGCCATAAAAGGGGCGTATCTTCAGCTCACTGATATGGGGCAGCTCCTCAGGACTTAGTGATTTTGTCCCAAGTTAGGCCAGCTGAGGATATCATGTCTCAGCTCTCACCCACCACCAAGGCAGGAGCCCAAGCAGGCAAGAGTCTCCTCAGCCCAAGCAGCCACAGTGCAGCCTCTGTCCCACCCAGCAGTGCTCTTCAGCTGGAGCCACTCCACTGGGGACCAGGGTCCTCCTGCACCCTCCCATGAGGTGCCCAGGCTCCTACATCACTGAAAAAACTTACTTGATTGAGCTTTTTGACTGCTGTGAAAGGGGGTGAGCCCACCTTCTTTCCCACGACAAACACCCCACTCCCTCCTCCTCTCTGCTGTTAGTGATCATCTGGCTGCAGGACAACCAAGGGAACAGGCAGATCCAGCTTAAAATAAAATAAAATAAAATAAAACGTTGTTAACTCTTTCAGCTCCCCACACAGTGCAGGAGTACTTATGCTGACACAGCACAGCCTTGGTCACCACGCCCTCTGCTTTGCAGCAGATGAGCAAATCCACCAATCCTTGGTTCAATTCTTAGCCACACCTGAGGAACCTGTGAGGATATCGTAAGGGGGTGCAAATTACCACCAGATAGTGGTAAGAGTGCCTCAAAGGAGGGTCATTTTTCATGGCAAACTGCCATTATCTTTCTTCTTTTCACAATAATCATAGAGGGATACACAATAAGGTTCAAATAACTGCGCTTATTAACTCTGTGTAAGATGTTACATGAACACTTTGCTGTGCTAGCAGCCTTTCAAACCACAAAAGGGCCAGGAAACAAGTCTCATACAATTTAAAAGTTGGTCTATTCCTGACCATTACAAGTAGGCTTTAATATAAGAATTGCTGCAGTTAATGCATATAAGCAACCCAAAACAAAGGAAAAAAAGCCAGTTGGTCTCTCAAGACAATGCCAGCCAAGCAAACAACAGACATCCAGTGTGGGAATTCAAAGACAACCAACAGTGACCTATATTGTTCTCCTATCAAAGTCTATGGGGGTTTCGCTATTGATTTCCAATATAGCTACCGTTTGCATAGGCTGGGATGTAACAGTGGTGAAAAGACCTTTCCTTCACCTTCAGTTTTACAGACTGCCTCTTCCTGTTCAAAACTGTGGAGTGCTTTTTTCATGTCAGCTCAAGAACTTTTTTATATAGAAAAGTCATAAATATTCAACCATATCAAATTTTCTCCTGGTTCAGTTCAGAAGCTGGAAGCGAGGCAGGAAAACCAGTATCATAGACTCAGAAAAAAAATCAGCAAACATTGCAGAGTCCCTCTGCAGAAAACCACATGTACTGTCTGATACATATTCTTTACAAAGTGCTGCAGGAAATTTTAATCTGGGAAGATATGAGATGGATTCATGAAATGTCTGACTTTTGGAGCAGAAAGAATAGGTAGGAGCCTAGACTGTGATGCTATTGCAGTCCAGGAACCATTGAGACCAAAATCGCATCAGAACACCAGCACAGTTTTTTGTTCAACACACTCATGCTTATGTATATGGTGCATCACACCCCCAAACCTTCCAGGAAAGCACATTAGATATTTGTATAGCAATAATGGCTAAAAACTGTCGGCCGTGGTGGGATTTTTAATTTGTTTCCTGCTGATAGGAATGCCACGCTAGGTGGTACATGAAAGAATTCCACCACAACAAGTAAGGGCAAAACCGACACACCTCAGAAGGACAAGGTGAACAAATGACCGACATGTGGGTGTTGTATTTTGCCACCCCTCTGTTTGCACAGCTACCCACCCACCCAGCAGGTATTTTTCAGATGCTGTCTAGAATGTGTAAACAAATGCATGCTTCTGTAAAAATGTTAATTGTGCCCATGTAAAGGAAACCAAGATGATATTAATGATCCTCTCTGCGCTTGCCTTGATTTTGTTTTCATTTGTTTCATTGAGTTGCCTCATTGTGAGTTGCAGGGTGGCTGAGGCTCAAAAGCACACATGATGGATCTCTCAGACTGAACTACCCAGCAGCCTTTGTAAGCGAAGGTCACGTCTTAAACCATTCCCTTGCTCGTAATCATGTCAGAGTCAATAAACACTCATATCTGAATACCAAATGTAGCAGTGCTGATGGTTTAGGTTAAGGAGGAAGGAACACAGGTCAGGCAAAGAGACCACTCTATTGGTTTTCTCTGCCACAGTGTCTTTGATCAATACAACTAGCATCTCTCATCACCTGCCCCACCACGTGAGAATAACCTACCTATCTCTGTGGAATAGCCTGCCTAAAGTCTCACTTAAAGAAAACTAAATATGATTATTCTCTTGGTATTTTTACAGAACCTTGAAATGGGATATGTTCAGGTCTTTTTTCAAGGTGAGACTTGATCTTTTCAGCCATGAATTTGCAAAGCTAACAAAACAACTCAGACATGTTCATGAGGCCGTTTCCAATGTCACCAGGACAGATAATAAATTTTGTCGCTTCTGCCAAAACCAGGAGATAAGCTCTAGGCTAAATTGCAAAGTCAGCGTAGTCAGCTCAAGGCTGAGCCCAAATGCTTCTGACACTCCCGCACATATGTTGTAGTTAGCCTCTGGCTTTCAAAATTGGCATTTAAGTAGCTAAAGTCTGTGCTCCTCTGGGTCTCAAATAAATTTTACTGAGTGGAAAATAGAGTATGTAAATTATTAGTCCCAGGATTTGGGTAATTGGAGGTTTAGCTAATTTATATCAGCAATTGCAACAACAAACAGAATGCTTCAGTATGCCTTCTGCACCTTTCTGGACCAATTGGTACTTAACAACAGTAAAATTCAAGGTTCACTGCTGACAAGCCAGTCCTCCCAACTGACAAGCCAGAGCTTGTGAACTGCCTTCTGTGATTTTTCTGCCAATGCTGTACACAGGTTACTCAAAATATCACCTTTGTGGAAAATTGGGCAAAATGAGGTACTTATAACTTACTGAGTATTCTCAGACTAAATTTCGTCTGAAGCAACATCTGCTTTTAAGTGGTTCCCATCATACACTCAGAGCAGCCACTGGAGGGATGGGTTCACTGTGGCAAAACAATAACAATTTTGGAAACATTTTCAGTACATTTCAGTAAATTTGGAGTACCTTTCTGTGTACTTTTCCTTAGCTCAGTTTGTTAAAACTTGGTTCTAATAATACCAAGGTTGTGAATTCGATCCCTGTATAGGCCATTTACTTAAGTGTTGGACTCAATGATCCTTGTGGGTCCCTTGCAACTCAGAATATTCTGTGATTCTGATTCTCTGAGAAAAAGAGTAAGCTGAGTGTAAAATTCCAACACAGCGCAGTGTCTATGTGCAAGCTGGGTACACCAGACCTAAAGCAAATGTCGTTGTGGCACAGCCGAACTCTTCACTGTCATGGACCTTACAGAGATATTCACACCAAGGAAAACTTGTAAAAATTCCTCTCCTACTTTCTAACATCACACAGGATCCCGTCTGTGCTGCTAGAAATACTGACATAAAATACAGAGCAGTAGCAATCCAGACCAGTCGCTGTGATGGCTGTTCACCTGAACTCCAAATATAGCTCACCTAGACCACACACATCTCTGCTGTTAATTGCTATTTACTCACAAGAGAGTCCATTCACCTCAAAGCTTGGGAAGCCCTGGGAACATGGACCAGTGCTCACTCTTCCATGCTGGCAAAGACACCAATGACATCTGAAGTTACATCTTCAGCTACCTTCAAAAATCACACCTTGTCAGGATTTGCATCTGTGCCCTCCCATTACTGGTGTTGTTTGATTTTTTATGCTCTTGAGAAAGTTTTACCCACCAGCACCATGAAGTTTGGTTAAACAATTCTACCCCATTAAATAGACAATTTGAGCACCATGGAAATCTGATATTTTCTGCCATGCTAGTAAGAGCTGCATTTAGGGGGGGAAAAGAAAGGGAAAGAGAGAAATTAGAACTCCCTAACTGATTCACAAACCAAAAGGATCAAGAATGCTTTGGTTTATTTATTCACAGTTAACGATTTATCCAGCCCTAATTACAGCCGCTAGAACATTTTCCTTGCTGCAATATTAATTATATTTCTTTCATGGCTGCTATTTATATAAGCAGAAGATAAAATATGCAATTAGGTGATCAGATGCTGCAGCGGTGTCACTGATAATTCTTTTCCACAATAGTTATTATCCTCTTAAAACGATGGTAAAGGCTGGGTGTAATTGCTGTCTGTCATTTACCACAGAGTTCAGAGAGTTCCAGGACAGCCCTAATGGAGCCAGCGAGCGGGTCCAAGGCATCCCCCGTCCCAGGAGCAAGCCCAGGTATCCCAAAACAAAGACACGTGTGCAGAACACTTTTGTTATTTGCAAAGGCTTGAATATCAATTACAAACAAGAAAATGAACAGAGAAGCTGAGGGACAAGGCTGCCAAGAAACACCATATCAGAGTCAGGCCAACACAAGGCACACAGTCCTAGAGAAAACTAAAACATAGAAATTTCTGCACCTACGTGCTGAGCAGAAAGGGGCTCAACACCACAGGCAAGGCTGTCAAGCAGCTGGAATCCCTCTGCCATCAGAAAACCAAGACTCTGGCTTGACAGAGAAGAAGAAATTAACAGAAATCCTTGATTCCATCACCATTTTCTCCAGCTATGGAAACAATCTATCACGACACTTTATATTTAGCTGAACGCTTGCGTCAGAAAGGATAAAAACAGGAAGAACACTAATATCTTGATCTTTTATACTGTTCCATGTATACTGCCTTTCATAGGAGGTAACTTGCTATTTTAATTTTGTAGGCAGTAAAGTTGAAGTGCAAAAGAAAATAAAAACATGCTAAAGCATTACTGCATGATGCAACAGAAGAAATAATATTTCTATTATAGAAGCTACTAAAAAATCTATTAAAGCAATAAGTTCTAAAAATTACTTTTTATGGTGTGTTAAAAAAAGAAAAAAAAAAAGAAAAAGACACAGCATATTCCATAAAATCTTGGAGTAAATTATCCATGTGAAAAGATACGTATTAATATTCAACAGAACATATAGTGGCATTATATCTGCTTATTTTACATCTCATATGATTTGTTCCCATAAAAAAAAGAACAGAGGAGATATATCCCAGGGCTTCAGTCTTCTTACTTGCAAGTGCGAGAAGGAGGGGGTTGCAAACTGTTTTTTACCCCATTCTTTCACCAAAAGTCTATTTTGGTCATTTCTGTGAACCTGGCTTCTAAGGTTAGTTGACTGCTTGCACTTTCTGTGTGGAAAATGAGAACAGTACCACAGGTTCAAGGATTTCCTTTTAGAAAGAGAAGTATAAATATAAGAGGATTATCACATTTACTATTTAAAGTCCCAGCAACCTGCAGGATTTCTTTCTATGAGTGCTGTTAATTGTCACACTTCTGGGAAACAGTAAAATTTAACTAACAGAAAGGAAGCTGGTTTGCTTGTTTTTTGCTCTAAGACAGAGAATCAAGCCAAGCCAGACATCTAGTTATTGCAAGCACGCACAATTTTGAAGGCCTGAAAAGACTGTTGGCAAAAAGTAGAATTATTTTGGTCAGAGATTTATTGCTCTGGAGGGGCAGCTGTGAGGCTGAATCTCAAACTGGTGAGAGGGTGCCTTAACACTCGTCCTTTTGTAAGAAACACCATTTCATGTAGTACTCGCGAGCAGCCAGATTGCTGGTAAGAACACCCCGCTGGTGGGACACACTTATTACCCTAGTGTTGATCAAAAAGTATTTGGTGGCCAAATGTTTCTTTACAGCTTCTCCAGAAGTGAAACTCTGAAAGGTAATCCAGTGATTTGAGACAAGTTTAATATAAGCGAAAGCTTAAATAAATTTCCACAGCATTTACATAGGCTATTCCATCCAGTTAAGGTGAAACTGTTCTTGTGATGCTAAAGTGTTTACATTTAACCTGATTATTTTTGCTTTCTATTTAAAATACTAAAGCTTTACATTTAATAACTGATATTAAACTATTGCAATATAACCAGAATTAGATAATAAAATATTTTCAAATTATTTTTAAAGCAGGTATTTCCTTTTAAATACTTTTAAAATTTTGATTCCTATTTAGAGTGTTAGTTTTCAAATATTTGAACTTCTACTTTCTAACCAATTTTTACCAGTCAAAGTGCCTTATGGCACTACCTAATTTTCACTGTTTCTTTGTCCATTTAATAAATAATTCCTACAGCTCACTCAGAGTTTATTGCTGGAAGTATATTTCTGTAGGGATTTCTTTTTTTATGGCCATGACACTCTTCCTCCCAAAATTTCACTTATTGAATTCCTTTGGTTTTCTTAGCTGACTTGGGCTTGCCAAGGAGAAATATGTAGCTTAATATATTTGAGGCAATAAGAGCCCTCACACAGCTGATGAAGCAGCAGCAATGGCTAAGGTTGACAGGGAGAAACAATCCCCTCAGAACATGCTCGGTGTGGTACCATGGAAATCAGAATGATTTCGCTGAGAGAAGAAGATATTTTTCTTTGAACACTGCCCCCTTCAAAGCAAACTAAACTCCAGTCCCTCTCCTCAGAACCATGCAGTACTTTCTAAGGCTGAAACACATGATGGATGGCCCACATTGTTTGAAGACAAAGCTGTTTATAAATATCTCAGCTTCTGACAAAGGGCCTGATCTCACTTACAACCATTTTAGCCCAGCTTTACATTAACTTATGTGAAAGAAGATCTGTAACATATAAACTCTGGAGAGTAAAGCTTCTTTCAGAAACGTGATCTGCTTCCTGTATTTAAAAGACATTTATGCTCCCTCTGTAGCAGGCTGGAGTCTGCAGGGATTTTTTTCCTGAGGAAAGATTGATTTATGAAGCTCTGTTCATGTTGCTATGCAGTTAGTCCCCTCTGCATTTAGATCTTTACATTTTTACCTTCACCAGCAGAACTTGTCGGCAAATGCATACAGAAAAAGGGGATCTCCAGGATGTGGCTGTCACCTGATGACCTTAGAGCAGACATTTGTCATGCAAATTTCTGTATCTCATAACACAGACTGTGAACAATACCAGCTATGTTGATACAGTACACCCTGCCCTCATTTTAATCAACATAAGTAATTAATTTATCTTCCCAATTCCTCCTTCTATACCCTTGCAGCTCATTGCCCTCTTGCCTTCCTTCCCAGGCTTGATGAGAAATATCCACAGTTTCTCAAACATGTACCAGTCAAACTGGACTCATATGTCTGAAAACCAGTGATGAAGGCGAGCTGGAAGATTAGAGAAATGCTGCAGTAGGTCATCCAGAAGAATTGGCTCTGGAGGGGAAAGCAGAGTCCATTAATAACAGACTTGTTTCTTTCCACTTCAGAGCTCTCAAGGTGCAAAGCTTCAGATGTGCAAGACTTGACAGGCCTGTGGCACTTAGAATTAGGGTGTGCAGTCAGGGGCATTTGGCACCAACGAGATGGTTTGTGGAGAAAATGCACCATTTCAGTCATCTGAAAAACAGAGCTTCAGACAGTTGTCACAGGCAGAAATTGGAGGAAGATGGCAGCTGAACGAAGGCCAGGACACTTGCAGCTGGGTCACTGAGAAGGCTAGAGTTTAGGCAGCGGGAGAGGAGCGTCTTGGTGATCAGATACCCAGAGAAGCAATGCATCTGTAAGGAATGTCCCAAGGGAGCAGCAGTGCAGTCGGAAGAGGGGTCGGTGTCGCTGAGCCAAAACACAAGACTCCTGAGGAGCCAGAAAAAAAGACAGTGAAGCCAAAGTTGAAAAGCAGCAAGCTCCACCATGGCCGTATTTACAGAAGTAGGGAAATCTGATGAATTTCAAGCCAAAGTCAGGGCTCAGCTCTTCCATGAGTGAGTCTCTGAGCAGCTGCCGACGGAATGTGAAGAGCCCACACAAAGCTTGGCTTCTGCATCCACTCCTAGGGAAGCAGCGCTGGCGTTCTGTGAGAGCCAAGGGCACAGGGACAATGCCTGATTAGTACGGGACTGATAGGTCTGGTTTCTCCAGTCTGAAACTCATTCATGTTAAGCTAGTGTTTAACATATGCCGATTCGAAAAAAAAAAAAAAGGCAGAAAGTTCACACCTCAGATACAATCAATATAATATTGTTCAGCTTCCCATCTGAAATGCATTGTAGAACTCAAAATACTTAGGTGAAACTCACCAATACAATCTCTATAACTAAATAGAAATGAGACCACTCATTCAAAACAAACTTTGAAATTGAAATTGCTTTGGTATTACAAATTATTTCCCCTTTCAGCTCATGGAGGGTCTTTTATTCCCTATTTCAATGTGACAAGAACTTGAATTTTGGTTGTGTTATTTTGTTTGTTTCAGGTTGTTTCATCTTTATAATCTCTGCAGGGCCAGATTATTATATCACCATCCACACTAAGGTTCTTTTGGCTTCGTTGGTCTACAAGTAGTAGTTTACAAACTTACTTTACAAGGGAAATCTAGCTTGATCGTGTTGCTTCAGAAATATTAACAAAAGATGGCTTTATCTAAGTCAGCTGTCTAGTGAAACAGAGCAAAGGAAAATAAAATATCTGTCTTTCTACCACTGTTTGTTCTACAAACCCAGGAGAGACTGAATATTTATTTTCTTGATTATTTCTTACCTTAAGCAAAAGCTATCCTCATAAAACCCACCACTATGACTGCTTTTAAATAAACTACACCATATCAAGGATCAAAAACCCATCTCCTGAATTGGTTTGGAGCACAGACTTGACTTATATCTACTCAACAATGCTACTTTAACACATCTTGAATGTAATGGTAAAAATATATCCTGTCTCAGGGAAAACAAACTGCAAAAGGCTAGCTGTTGATTTTATCCACGCAATAACTTAATATGATATGTATGGTAACTGTATATACAAAAGAATTTCCTACAGAAATATGGATTTATTTTACAGCAGGAGGAAAATAAGTGAGCATTATTAGACCAGTCAATGTGAGAAACATAGACTAACAATGTGCTTGGCACTGAAATCACACTGGAGTAAAGCTGATTCACTTCTGATTTACATTAGTGGAAACTCAAACTGGTTGTGACTTTCTGGTTAATGTGACAGTAAAACTCCCTCTCTAGTCACTGATTGGAAGTGTTTCCCTCGAGGCAACTGTGACAGAGTGATGATTTCAAGAAGGCTGTCATCATTATGGCTCTGTCACTGCCCATAGAACAAAATGAGCCTCAGAAACCTGAACTATTCATTAAACTAGTGCTATGTAGAACTGGAGAAAAACACTGTATGAAGAAAATGGACTAGAAGGCCTTGCATCTTTACACAACTGTTTCCTGAAAATAATAGAGAATAAAAATAAGACAGTATGAAATTGGACCTCTCCATTGGTCTATGTAATTTAGACAGTTTTCTTAACTGTCTTTCTATCTCTTGTATTGCATACTGGTGAATCACTTCCTGCACTCTTGCTACACACTCTTTAGTAATGATGACGTAAAGTACTGCTGTAAATGACAGAAAAAAAAATCTTTCTTTTGACAAAGAAGTTGAAGTCTTAATGGAAAATGAAAAACTCTGATTATTTGGCACCTGCAGCTATGGCAACCTGCCAGAATGATTATCTAATAAAGTACAGAACAGTGGTAAACCTCCATTGCAGCCTGCCCAAATCAAATAGATTTTCAGCATAGAACAACACGTACCTAAAACTCTGCAAAGTGATGTGAGATTGCAGCAGTGAGCAAAATGAGAGCAATGTGTCACAAGCAATCACACGTTCTGACCAGTCTTCCAGAAGAGAAGCAGACATTTTATGTCTCAAGAGGGTAAAAGTAATGAAAGGGCTTAATCCGTTCATTCTGTTCTCAAAAGCAGGGCCTAATTCTAGGGTAATATCACAAGTAGCATCTGTTTCATGTTGGCAATCAGTCATTCATCAAGTCTGCAGGGACCATAAATTCAAATAAACCATAAAATCAACCTGTAAAACACCTGAGGGAAAACCCAAGACCGGAAAAGCAGGAATGTTGGTGATCCAGATGAAGACACAATGACAGCTCAAGTTAGGAAAAGTCCTGGGCTCCAGTATCAGGATCCCTCCTTTTAAACGTGTGCTACCAGAACTCATCCAAATCACACAGGCGCACGTATGTAAACCATGTAAAAATCTTAGACCTTTCCAAGACCTCTTTCCAAAACTGAGACCTCTATATCCAAGGAAAATATGACCTCATCAGGCCTTGTCCAGCCTTAATGACTCTATGACCGCATGGTGTCAGTTTTTGCCACTTCCTTTGCTTTCTATTGCACTGGGATAAGCAAACCTGGGAACAAGCTTTAGTCCACTGCCACTGCCTGTAGGCAGCACACAGCACCTCTGGCAGGGCGAGCATCCACTGCTGCCTGCCAGATTCCCCAGAGAGCTTTAACCAGAGCAGCAGCACTGCTCTTGGTGCCAGGGTGCCATAGCTTGACATAACTTTAGCCTTTACTTCTGCTGATACGAGGAAGACGTCCAAATGGTGCAGATGAAAGGCAACAAACACACTGGCATTGCAGCATTTTCTGTCCTTAATAAGCGCTTAGGAAGACAGGGTGGCTGCATTGTGGCTGTCTCTGGAGACAACTAGGCTTAGTGTCAGAAATATAAAGCAGCCTAAATATTACTTTACTGGGGCTAATATCAGGTACTTCCATATGAGACTGCTGGTCTTAACTCACAGCAATCAGATTGATCACTTACATTCCAGGAATGTACCACAACCCTTGCTCCAATATATGTCCTACAATTCCTCCTTTTACAGTGACAGTTCCTACGAATGCTTTGCTAAAATTAAACAGTATGTGCTCATGAAAGCAATTTAAATTCATTTAAAAACATTTTAATTACCCAAATTTCTGATTTCTTTCAAATGTTTCCTGTGTAGCTGACACTAAGTGTGCCATGGCTGGCTCCAATCACAAACCTAGCTGCGAGGCATTTAGGACTGACCTCCACCTCTCTTTGCTTCACTCTCCCCATCCAGCAGGCAGCAGGCAGCCTGGCCTGAAAACACCATCCAAGTGCACTGCAGGGTGCAGCACAGTGCTGAATTGCAACTCTATCCCAGCAAATTAGGCCTCAATACATCAGTAAAATGCTTTTAGAAACATCCTACTTATCATCTGCACTCCTCACAGTTAATTTTTATAGGAAGCCAAACATGGTGCTACTGAATTAAAAGTCTTTAAAGGTTTGTTTTACTTCAGAGGTTTGTCTGCCCTCTTCCTCTGCCACAGAAAACCTAACATTTCCCCATATATTTGTCATTCTCAAGCAAAAATGCACATTTGGTGCACTCAGAATATTTGATTTAGAATTCATATGTATAAAAATTAACTGAAACGCCACTTGCTTTTATTGCTTTTTTTAGTACAAGAAAAAATTACTGATATTAGGCAAGATGGCAAATGGTTAAAAAGAGCATTCCACAGGTGCTACAATGCCGTTTCTTTGGCTCAAGCAGTGAGCTTTGGATTTTTTCTGTTGGGGTGAGATATAAAGTATTCCGGACATATCTAGTACCATTTCAGACCTCCTAGGACATCCAAGCCATATCTGATACAGGGCTTCTAGGAGACCATTGCTCAGTGGAGACGAAGGTAAGAGGTTAAGTAGGATGCTGTTAGAGCATCTCAAATGATGCTAGATGATTGCAAATTGCTGAGTTGTTTCACAAATCTTGTTTATTCCAGTGAAGAAAAGTAGGCAGTCTCCTAGCTGAAAAAATCTCTGCTAACTATCCCAGGAGACTCTATATCCAACCCCCCTCTCCCTCTGCTTCATTTTAAAGCCAATTTTACACTAGGGACAGAAGAACATTTCCTTAGCTGCTAAGTTCACTTGTGTGCTCAAAAACCTGGAAACCCCTCAGTTCATATGATTTAGTTCTGAGATGCCACTGAGGTCTTCACTTTCAGAAGAAAATTAAAAATCGTAACAACCTCAAATAGATAATTGATTATAAATGTACCTTCTCTGATTTATGGATGCATGTGAAAGAGCTCTGATGGGTCTTGGATGCCTCAATGTAAAACAGGCCAGGCCATTTAGAAATGAGACATTTGCCAAAACTATTTAAGGGTGTTCCAGTATACGGGGCAGTAGCCTCATATATCCAGCTATTTTTACTATTAAAAAAGCTCTATTGAAGCTGAGGGCAAATGTTTGACTTTCATCAGCTGATGGTTCCTGGATCTGAAACTCACGTATTCACAGTAATTAACATTTCTCAGGCTAGGAGTATATTACTAAGAGTACAACAATGTCAATGTAACAATGTGTAACAACTAACAAATCAATTTCAGTGAAGCATTTATAATGATGGATCGTTTACAGTTTTAAAATACTTGTCATACTTCCTTATGTCTGGAGTTACGAGGTATCTTCTCAGGCTCCTCGACTAATTTAACAAAACACAGACCTTGTTAGAGCTGCTCTGATTCTCTGCACAGACAGCAGAGCAAAGGAGCACTTGCAGGGCACGATGTCCCTGTCCTGATATGGGTGCCAGGATAGGGCAAAAAACCTGGCAAAGAGCCATAAAAGAGATTATTTCTTCCCTCAACAACAACAGGTGTGCAGGGTGATCGGCCTAGCTTATGGAGACAGGAGACTTCCACATGCAGCAAGAAGACTCCCACTGGGAGTACCTGCTGCCCTCATTTTGGTAATGGCTCCAGGTGCTGCGACAGATTGAAGGGGAAGACATGCAAGCGGAAGGCCAAGGGCTTGGCCTAGACTATCTGAGACATGTTAAAGATGCACCACCCTTCACATACATTTTCTTCTTTTTGAAAAGGAGTAAGTGCGTACCATTACTTTTTTAATGCAGGTCCTTTGCCATTACACTCAATCACGCTGAGAAGGACAGCCGAGGGTGAGCAGTTACACTGAAATACAGGCGCGCATCCTGTAGGCAAGGCTGGGATGTTTGTAAACAGGAAAACAACTTTGATTTATGCTGTTCAGGAGAAACGCCTTTGTCTTTATTACTGGAAATACAGCTCTTCGTAAAGTCAAAATTTCTGTGGGTACAAGTAATTTTTCACTTTTTCATTAGACACAGAAATGAAATGCCTCTGAATCATGTCAGCCTTGATAGAAACGTCTCAGATGAATTTGTGGAGTGTCAGTTCAACACTCAGCTGTGTCCACTTGAATTGCTGCAGTGCTGCACACAAGACTGCGGCACAACATAAGCACTCTCTCGGGGGAACTTTCTCATGCTGCCCCTTTGGCCAGACATTACACACAAATGGGTAGTGCACGGCTGTGGTGTGGTCAAGGAGGTTCAATTCAATCAAAAACACTCAGACTGGCGAGAAACGTTGAAAGCAGAGGAGGCTGAAGGAAGAGTCCCACAAGACTCATATTCTCAGCCTTCTGAACACATTGAAGCTAAAAGAACCAACCAAACAAAAGACTAAAAGAAGCATTTTATTTCACTTTAACAAATGCTATGACTAAATGTGAGACTGGAAAGTTTGGGACTTCCCTCAACTGTCTCAACTTTTCATTCCAAGTCATGGAGAAGTAAAATTAGAAGTATCAGAGTTTTTCACAGGATAAGAACCCTGGTCTTATGTCCACCCACAAGAATGACCTCAGGTTTTCTGCATTCAAGATAGATGTGGATAGGAAGTGAAAAAATGAGATTTTTCTTTCTCAGTATTAGTATTTCAATTTGTCAATGGTTCAGGAAGAACAGAGTCAAATGATAGACATTCAGAGGCAGCTTTTTCAAAATAAAAATAGACAATTTTCTTTTTTTAGATTAAAAATATATTTAGCAGAAAATAAAAGAGAGATATCCCGCAGTATGCATTTCTAGGAGCTATAATTATAGTTCATCTCTTTTCAAAATAAATTAAATCCATGACTAACAATGCTTTTGCTAAGAACCAAAACGGTATTTAGACCATCCTATGCCGCAAACCCCTTTCTTATCTTGTGTACATTTCTAAAGATGAGACTCTTTCACATGTGAAAAATTCCGTGGAGGACAAGTGCTTATAATTGAAGTGACAATGAGAATTTGATGATATTAATTTTAATTTGACAAATAATGTAAAATCCTTTAACAGCAATTCTCTTTAATTATAAAATAAGAACATATTTTTCCTTTGATTTTGAAACAGCCCAAATAGAGCTGTTGCTTTAAATTGATGCTTCAGGCAGTCTCACACATTCCCTGATCACCTTAACAATTTATATACGGGTGCTATGCACATTTACTTGCACTACATGCCCAAGGGTGAAAGTATGGTGCAGGCTGCCCAATTAGAGTTATCAAATATTTATGCAGATTTATAACTCTGCTGGATATGCTTTAAGTGCTCCAATGCAAGAAACAAAACATGTGTGTGGAGGAAAACAATCTGCACAGTACAAAGACTATCCATATGCAACAGTTGCTGGGAACTTTGTTCAAATAATACTACCCACCTTCTGCTTTTTTTATCCCAGGCTGTCAAAGAAATGGTGTTACTGAAAAAAAATGAAAGTAGCAGATCCTGGATTTCTGCCTCAATTCACTCCTTTCTAAACATCTATATTCTTAAGTGGCAATACTTTTCTTCTAATTCCTACTGTTGCAACTTGATAAAGTGATAGCACATACAGAGACAAGGTATTTAAAAATGTACCGCCTTGATCATAGGTAACTTCATATATCTTGCCAAAGGGCAATAGGTTTCCCCCTCTGGGATCCAAAGTCAGACACAGCTATTTCCAGATAATTTATGAAACGATTTTATAGACTCAGGTTCCCAAATTAAGGTGCAATGAGGTGGAGGAGATCTATGTGCTATCACAGCTTTTTGTGATAACTAACCTTCAAAGGAGTGTTAGATAAAATGGTCAGATGCGTACTTTACCTGCATTGTCTCTGGGATCTGTCCCCAACTCCCCATGTCTGGAAGAAAGCAATGGGCAAATTACTTGTAAAACTCATTCAACGTCAGAAATGAATGTCTGGCTAAGGGGCTTTCAAGGGGCACCTCATCATGTAGTGGCTTGCAGCCCGGGATCTGCAGACATAGGGCGTGCAAAGTATCTTCCTAAGGTGACCACGAGAAAAGGTTAAGGAAAACAAGGCTACTAACGAAAGAGGATTACATTCCTCAGTACATCTACTGGAGGATGTGTCTGGGCCATCAGATCAGAGTTAAGAGCCCCCAGCCTACTCTAAGTCACTGTGTAGAATAGTTCCATCTTATACAGTGAAGTAGAAGAATTGCCTCCAAAAGAATTACAAAAAAATGACATTTAATTATAGTTGTTTTTAACATATTCCCTGGAATAACATAGATCTCATCTTTCAGATTGCATACCATTCACTGTACCGTCATCTTGCTGCTGTTTTCATTGCAGAATTAACTGTGCAAATTTACTCTTTGTCACAAGAAGCGATGGATGTTCAATTTTGGTGCATAGCTGTGAAGGTCAACATTTTCACATGAGAGCCACAGATCCTTTTGACCTTGCACAGCTTAGTTTGTAATCAATAGCTACACTTCTTTGTAACTACTATGTCTTTCATAATCTCCAATATTATGACACCCACTTTATTTTGTAAAAGGCACAGTGACTGATCACTGGCAATATTTAAAACCTCCCAGACCCTCATTAGCTGAATACATTTTCTGGGCTCTTTGCATACATGATTGAGTTCTGCATCCCACCCATACAACCCTTGAATTTTTGCTTACTTGTTTTCAAGGTCATTGCCTACCTGGCTGTCTGCAAGCAAACACAAAAGCCTAAGGACATGGTGACTCTGGGAGTTACCACTCCCGAGGAGCTGTGTTTGAGCGGGGTCTTTGTACTCCTCAGAGCAGGGTAGTAGGTGTGATCAGGTCAGAGGGGCAAATCTCTGCCTGGGACTTCTCACAGCCACAGCTGGATGGAGCAGGGGACTGGTGAGGGATAGAAACCTTCTTCCACATCACCTCTATTTCCCTTCTCTCCCATGGGGAGAAGAATGGGAATTGTTATCTCTATTGATACCTAACAAGTCTGAGATATCACTGAACAAGTATCACACCCAGCTCTGGTGTAACCCATTTGTAATTGCTTCAGCTCGGGTTTGCACCAAAACTGGCTCTCACGTATGTCCATGGGACTTGTGCCTGAGAATCAGAACTGAAGTGCTGCACATATCCTTGGGAAGAATCAACACTTGCCAGAGTATCCAGAAATGTGTTTCTCTGCCAGAAGTTATACAGCACCAGGTGGAACCAAAAATTTCTTGTTGCTATGGTTGCCACTTGCTCTAAATCTTTTTACTGCTTCTTGCTGAAAAGCAGCAAAGAAGAATAAAAACATATACAACAATTGTAATTGCCTTGTGCATATTTTAACATTTCTCTTTGGTGGCTGCTTTAAATTATGCAGTAATATTG
Source organism: Melanocharis versteri (assembly GCA_013397845.1). Lineage (NCBI taxonomy): Eukaryota > Metazoa > Chordata > Aves > Passeriformes > Melanocharitidae > Melanocharis > Melanocharis versteri. The sequence continues at coordinate 948,061 of VZTG01006780.1, read as the reverse complement.
CTGGCATGTTTCTCCACTCCCTGTTCCCTAAGAGGATGCATTTTACAGTGGTGAAATTGGACACTGGGTGTAAGAATCACATATTTGAATAATTTTTTCAGAAGTAGGCATGTCACACGCAATGTATTACAACTCAGGCTGTAAAAATTAAGTGGCATTTGCATTCATTAGGCATACATGAAATTTAATTCCATTAGGTCCAGCAGCATTAAGGTCTGTCTGTTGCTGCTGATGTTACAGCTTAAGGACATTATATCTTCTGGCTAGATTCTATTTCATAACCTAATAAAGCCAGGAATTACATCCTGGCTTGATGCCTTTGTAAATCCAGCTCAGTGAACATACAACATGAAAGCTGTCAACGTAAATTATTTATATTCATCATTGTCCAAAATATCAATTTATAAAAAAGGTTTAACAGATTAAGAAAACTACAGGCACCGTGCCCACAGCAGAACTAATTTAAAAGACAACAATATGATTTTCTCAAACCAAACCTCACATCTAATCTTCCCACTTTTTTACAGACACCATACAGAAGAACTGTGAAAATTTCATCAAGGCCATTTAAAAAATCAAAAGCTTACATTACATTTCAGTCAACTTCCCAGAAATGTTGATCTGCACAATCTCCCAGGAAAATCAGGGATACTTTACTTTTTAGATTTTGACATTCTTAGCTGACATAAAATTTAGGTAAAGAAAAGGAAGGCAAAATATGAAACTATTTGAACTGCAGCTCTTATAATTTGTTCTGCTGAAAGAATAGTTTGGATTCAATACAAGCCCAAACATAGCAAATAAACTTATATGGTCAAATCACTTTGGTCTGCATGAAGTTTCACAGAAGACATCATGACTGAGAACAAAGACTGCCCTCCTGATTACTCCCAAATAAAATCTATCATTAAAAAGCATGAATGGAATTTTTATTGGCAATTTATGTGAGTCGAATACAGGTGCCAGTGTAAGTTTTCATCAAGAGTCCTTAACTTTCAACTGTCAAATTAACAACGGTTCATGAAGTAAAAGTTCTTACCTTCCAGTCTTTGACTTCTTCTCTGATTCTTGCGAGCACCGTCAGGCTAGTCCACCTGGTCGAAGCACCAGCAAAATGTTTATTTCTAATGATCTGAACAACAAGCCTATTTCCATGGAGATGTGAGAAACAGGAAGTGTTCACTTAATCATGTACAAATGATGCCTTATTTTCCTGTAAGTAACTTTCCAGTGGTCTGAGATGCTAATTTTTTCAGAAATCAAAGTGTTGGGCTGTGTCTACAGCCTCATTTCAGTGACATAAATGTTTACCACAGGCAAGAGATGATAATTTTTGCCTTTTCAAGGACTTTTTGTGGGAAAAACAATTGAAAGCATGCTAAGTGTATAAATTTTATTTGTATATCGTTTATTTATATCTATATAAATTAAAATATAAAATTAAACTAGACTTACGGCAGCTATACTTCCATTTCAGAACTATTCTGTCATCTCTTTAAAAACATGTCTCCAGCTACCAAAATAGTCTTTGAAATTCTCCAGACCTAAGTCACTAAGCTTTCTCCATAGCCAATGGAGAGAGATAAGAACCCTCAGAAAACAAATTTTATCTTAAAATAAGTGTCTTAGATAAAGGACCTAAGCCATTTTGGAGTTTGCCCTCTAGGCAAGTATACACTGGACAGCTTAGATGAGTAACTCTTGGAAAGCTCATCTTAACTGAGCTCTCACTTGTTATCTGCTTTAAGTGGAATCCAATTCTAGAGCACAGGCTCAGCAATATGTTTTCTATTAATTTACTGCAATTTTAAGGGAAGAAGCTAAGAAACTGTATATCTCTATTTATGAGTTGACATAAACTATTTCATCCACAAGAAAAAAACATACAGGGGATGACTTAGCAACAAATGGTCCAGACTGCACTGTATCCAACTTCGGAAAAACGCCATAATGTAAAGTCTCAGGCCTACTAAGGAAGAAATAAAATAAATAAATTTTTATGAAGTTCAAAAAAAAATGGTATTTCATTTTCTGTTTTCTATTTGTCATGTTTTCATATTGGTGTCTGTCTGGAACTTGACAGAACACAAAATATGAATCTATTTCTCTGACACTTAAATCTGGAGAAATGCAAAAGGCTGTGATCAGAGGCTTTGCACAGAAGTGATACAAAATGTGCAGAAAAGGTCCCCCAGGGAAAGCTGATTTTGCTCCTGTCTACAGCTCCTCTGCACGGTTAATCTGCATCAGCTCATCCTGACCTTTTCTCCACAGTAGTCTGTGTCACACCTGCGTAAAAACATTCACCTCGGTGTGGTGACTCAGCTCGGAGACATTTCGGGCCAAGGTAGTATTGCAGGGGAGGGTGATTTTTCATGGGTGCTCACAACTCAGCTTACTTACGAAACTGCCCCTCATTTACAGGGTGCGCTTACTTTTCTTCTCCTTCCTTCTCCAGCCCAGCACAGAGCCCCTGTCTGCAACAGGAGAAGCATGTTTTATGTAAATCACTTCCCAGTGGAGTCACTCATTATTATTGTAGACAGCTCTAAAGAGAGAAACCCATGGCATTTAGCAGCAAAAACTGTTAATGAAAATTTCATTAAATGAGTCAATATGCAAGCCACAAAACAGCCTATTTACCTTTTTTCTTTTCCTGTCTTCCACACCTCTGTATCTCCAGATACATTTCCCTCAAGTCAATCTTTTTTACCACCAAGTTACAGCTTTCCCTGGAGAGAGGCACCACTTTCTTGCAAACTGGTCATATTTGAGAGGAGGTGCTATCTAAACATTGTGGAAATGTGTCAGAAACACACCGAATAGGTATGGGGCTAAACAGCAAGGCCAAGGAAGAGGAGACTACAATGACTGGCTGGCTGTAGGTGAGGCAATTTCCAGCAGCACAGATCTGGAAAGAACAATGTAGCCCCTGCTTTGCTAGGCATTTTGTAGAGTTCACGGCTGAGCTTCTCACTTAGAACCTGCAAGTTCCTCATGTTTGTAATTCATATTGTTCACTGGAGTATCTTTCTGGTCACATGTATGTCCTAAGGTTCTACTTAGCTGATTTAAAAAGCCTAATCCAACAATTCTGCTAAAAATTTCCCTATTCCTTCAGACTATTTATATCTCATCATAATGGACTACATTAACCCAAAGCAACTGTCTGATAAACTGACTCAGATTGGCAGTAGTGTCCCTTTAAAATTTATTTCCTGAGGGCTTTCTATTTCCACATCTGAACGTTGAGGGTTTTCCTTTGGGAAAAGGAGCTATTGGGATCAGGGAGAGGTCACTCTGGTCTGGGTGCACATGGCTCACATTCCTAATTTATAAAGGAATTCACCTTTCCCCATAATTCTGAGGGCTATCAGGATCTGCATTTTATATTTGTGTTCATATTAAGCCCCAAAAATTGTGTGGATAAAGTCTGTGTCTTTTATTAAAACATCTACCATATTTATAAAAATACTAAAGATTTTAGGTGCACAGAATGTGATGAAAATGTCTGTTCAAAGCTCTGGTCATTTTTTTCCTAATTATTTTATTGGTCTAATAAAAAATAAAACCCTTCTACTCACAAACCTTTTCTCCCTTCTGACCTGAAAGAGTTATAGCTACAACAATGTGAAGTCTATAAACACAGGATCACAGAAGGGTTGAGGTTGGAAGGGACCTATGGAGGTCACCTAGTTCAAACTGCCTGTTGAGGCAGGGCCACCTAGAACTGATTGCCCAGGACCGTGTCCAGATGGCTTTTGAATATCTTCAGGGATGGAGACTCCACTACCTCCCTGGGCAACCTGTGCCAGTGCTCAGTCATTCTCACATTAAAAAGTGTTTCCTGATATTCAGACAGACACTCATGTTTAAATATACTGTTTAAAGTGTACATCAACCCTTATTTGTGCTCAGTACACACCATCCTGGTTGGACAGAACATTCCTTTTCACATCAGCTTGGAAACTTTTGCACTTTTGTATTACAGCCATTCAGTAGCAAAAGGGAAAATTACAAATCTGTTTTTTCTCAGCATAGAGCGGTAATTCAACATGATGTGGCAAAAAATAGTAAAAGAAAGAAGCATCATTTCCCCATTCTGCAAAGAAGTGGAGGCACAGAGAGACTGCTACCAGCCTAAGCCTGTTCCTCCTTCCCTGTTACTGTATTTGGCAAGAAGAAGGAAAGAGTACTGAAAATATTCACACCAGGCAGTAACAGCCAGTGAAGGGCAGGGAAGAGCAAAGCAAAGTTGATTCTTGCCGAAGTGTTAAGAAATAAATGAAAGTCCAACAGACAGAAAAAATGTAACCAGCATTTCAGGACACTGCTCTTTCTGCCTTTGAAACTTGCACCCAGTTTGGCAACTGGCACTGGGGAAGGCCACTAGCACATCCTGACTGCTGTGGGATGCCCGTGGGACAGAGAGCAGTGCTGTGTGACAGCCATAGTGATCTGCCATGGATTGTCCCTGAATCCAGCTGCTATCTATTGTGCAGGACAAATATAACATTTTGCCTCAGTGGATGTACTTCACTGTCATGCCTCATCAAAAGTGTTGCCTCGGAGCAATCTTAGCTTGAGAGAACCCCAAGCAGTTTTATAAGCAAGAAGTCACCCCAAGGTGACACTTGAGAGGAACAACATTAAAGTGTACTCATCTCTCTTGTGTCCCTGGCTACTTCAGAAGCTCACAAAAAAAAGCCTAGCTCTGCTAGCTAGTACTCAGAAGGGGAAAGGACCCTTATGCCCTTGTTCGTGTTTTATCAGCACTTCCCAAGTAGCAAACTAACTAAAAATGCTGACTCTAGTCATGACCACTGGAGTTTTGAGTAAAGATTGCTAAGTAAAAGATTTATTTTAAGGATATTTAAGTAAAGACCAAAATATGTAAGCTAGTGAGCTCGCTCTTTCTCAAACCCAAGAAGAAACCAACAGCACAAAAATAACACTTCAGGTGTCATCTCAAGACACACAATAGTTTAGTTACACACAGGACAGTCAAATACCCATGCACACATGCAGGCAATTCCCATGAGCAATGCAAGCTGCAGTCCTCCAAGGATTTTCCTCCAACCCCAAGGAAATGCCAAGGTATGGAGCAAAGATGCCTGAGCTAGCTCCACAGCCAAAGCACAGGGAGCACAGCATCTGTGCTAAAACTCCTGGCTGACACAAGCCCAGTGCACGTCTCCCAGATGCAGGATTGAGGCACCATGCCATCTCTGCACCACCTTGCTGCTGTTCAGCCCAGAGACAGCCTTAGGGTGGGGAGAAAGAAATGCTCTCCCCTTGAATCTGCTGCATGAAGGCAGTCCTTTTGAAATAGCCTTCTGGTCAGCACTGCTGAGACCACATTTTCTTGCTCCTTGATGCAGCCGGCCTACATCCTCACTGTTCCACTTAAACTGATTTTCTCCCCATTGGTACAGTATCCACAAGCAGACAGGCAGATTAAATTCTCTTTATGCTTTCTCTTGCTAGGCTTATTCATAAAAGTAAGGCTCAAGCATCATCTTACAGCCCTCAGTCAGCTCTGTGTCGAAATCAGGAACACAAATCCTGGTAAATGGGCTGCAGCCAGCAACCAAGAATGGGTTAAGTGAGTCTCTTGGGCAAAATGAAAAATGCCACTTCTCAGGAACCGAGATAGGATTTGTCTTGGGCAAAAACACTTGGGATGGGGCTGCCAGTGTTATTTATGTGCTCAGTCTGACAAAGAGTTTAAGGGAAGGATTTGTTAAAGATTCATCAACCTTTCTCATTTGTTTAAGAGCTGGGAAATCCCAGAAAGGAGTCCTCTGAGCAGACCTCTGCTGAAGGCAGAAGAAAGCTCTTGGGGGAGAAAACAAGCGGGGCAGTTTGCTTAGGAGCAAAAAGAGCTACACTTTTTCAGATGGTATCCATTTTCTCCTTTCCCAACCAGGTCAGCTGAAGAATTCCCGATCTGTGCCGTGCCAGAGGTCACCACAGACACTGGAACAGCCTCTCTGCTTTTACAGTTGATGTAATTTTTAATCTGCCCACATGAATCCCAGTAAAGATACCAAAATTACCCTTTGTAATCAGCCAGCCCAAATGCTTCTATGGCATCAAATACTCTACTAGATTACACTTAATTTGCTCTACTAAAAAGGGGAGAAATTAGCTATTTCCTCTCATTTTTCATCCATAAGGAAGGGTAAATTTCTCATGCTTTAGAAATTATATTTCTTTTTACTACACAGTGCACCAGGGTCTTGTGTTCCAAAGTCCTCTGAAAAGCTAAGATATCGAAAATGCGTATCAAATACTAGCAAGCCATATAAAATGGACCACCCTCAAAAAAACGGGTATATGGAAATCTACCAAAAGACTTTGCAGCCCAAAATACAGTAAAATTAATTTAATTTTTCTGAAAATTTTGAATGACCCAATGTTGTCAAACACCTAGAGATAGTTCATAAAGTTTTTTAACGAAATGTTTTTTCACCAGAAAGTGGCAAGTGACTGAAATGAGTGTGCATTCTGCAAGCAAACATAGCAGCATTGCCAAAACTTTTGTCAGAAAATATTTTTCATCTCTAGGGTCTGATTTATGATCAAAACTCAAGAGAGGCTTAGAATCAACAATAGCCTAAAGTCCTGGGCTCTCACAGACCTGAACTTAGGACCCCTGTATACTAGGCAGGTACTATAAATCACCAAGCTATCAACTACCTACCAAAGCCAGCCTCTTACTTTGACAGGTTGGCACCATTCCACCTAGCATAAAAAAAAAAGTGAAGGATATCCTTAATATTTCTGCGGTCAGAGAACGTTTCTGGAACGTGGGAGGCTGGCAATGTTGAATCTTTTTCACCTGATGTGAGCTGATTAATGAACTGCTGGCTGTGCTAAGTGAGGATCTTTCTTTCTGCATCTTTTTCACAAAAATAGAAGGAACTTCGTTTCAGCCCCATATGGAACAAAAAAGGGCTTGGGGTTTTTTTAAACCTCAAAGTTGTGTACAACTAGAAAATCATCTCTCACCCAGCTGTCAGAGATGACTCATCCCTGTGAGATGGCCGTAATTTTCTTTTGGAACACTCAATAGCTTCCAAGTGAGCAGCAGTGCAGCACATAATGGACATGGCCTGAACCAGAGGGGCTTCTAAAGCAAGCCCAGATTAAATGAAGCTCCTTGGAGTTTGGGAACAGACATGGACATAGAGGCAGAGAGCTGCAGAAGCTGAGAAGTTGCAAGGTTTGTTCTTAGTCTTTTTCCCAGGGCTCTTCTGCTTCATGCTCAACCAGGATCCGGATTCAGGAACAAGGCAGGTTTCTAAGGTGGCCTGCTTTGGATATGGGCAAAAAATTGAAATATTTGTTGTAGAGCAAGCACACAGTTTTGCAGTTTGGGTGAATCTAGGTCTCATTTTAGCTTTAAATCAACCTTGGGATATAACAGTTCATTCTAGTCCAGTGCCCCTGCTTTCACCTTACCACAGGTTAACCGGGGGCCATCACACAACCAGTTATTGTGTCACGTAACCCGCAGTAAAACCAGCTGTCTGGATCACTGCACACTTATATATCAATAATAGGACATGATTTAGGAGTCCTTGGTCCTGCTGTTTCAGATATGAAACCGCAATGAAGCACAGCCACCATGTCAAAAGCTGCTCTTAGGGCCAGGATTTGGGCAAAGTGGCGTTTACCCAGAAGATTCGAGCTTCACATATCCAAACCAGCTGTTCCTGAGTTGTGCCACTGCAAATACAGTCTGCTTACATACATATGTCCACATCCAGCTAAGTGATGTGTGAACAACTACCTGCAGGCTGGAATTTTTACCTGTGAGCACCCCAGGATGGCTCAAGAGATGGGCAAAAGAAGCAGGCTACCTTCCACAGCTCATGGGCAACAAGGTATATGTGCAGTCCAATTTGCTGTGGTTTCCCTCTAGAGCAGAGCTGGAGGACAGTGTAGCATTAAACTTCTCATAACTCTTGCCAGAGTATCTGAAATCTCCTTCTTCTCCTCAAGCCCAGGCAAACCTCTCTCCCCAGGCCCTGAGCAAGATGCCTATGATCAAGTCTCAAGTCTCATCGTCTCCATGAGGGAAATGTCACTTCTCTCGCAACCACTCGGCAGGCATAAGGGCATTTCTCACCTGGATGTATATTGTCACTCCTCTCCCTTCACTGTTTTACACCCATTTCCTCAAGCAGTCCAAGAAAGAAAAAAAAATAAACCAGTAACTTTATTAAAACTATCTGCTTCACCTGTAGCAGCAGTATATTCTACTGAGGATGTATTCCCTTTGCAGATTAAAAGTCAACTGCACAATTCTGTAGGAGAGAATAAAACCCAGTCCCCTACAAGCAAAAATGTACCTGGGTGTCTAGGGATCTCCCGAAAATCTCCAGCTTATCACAGCACTGAAATAGGTAGAGAGCTGAAAGAAAACACAATGAAAGTAGATGCTAATCTACCCTTCTCAGTCAGTGCCCACCTACATCAGCCCCACAGAAGAGCATGCAGCTGCCCTAGCATTCCCCCAATTACTTAGCCTTTTCTTGAAGACTTCAAATGGCTGAAGGCACACACCATCCCTTTGAAAAGCTAGTGACAGTTGTCCTTCCCCTTTCATTGCTCCAAAATAACAGTTTTAGACTGGCTCCCAAAACCACGAAATATCCTTTTTCTTCTGAAAACTTCCTGTGAACACTAAATAACTCTTAAGACCTGGGAGTTGGGCAGAAACCCTCTGGGATATAAATGGTGCTGCCTTTATTTCAGGTGTGCTGGCTGACAGCTGACACATACAGACGGCAAACATGAAATAATACAACTATGATTATCTGCACATACTGTTTAGCTTGTGGCCATCGTCACAGTAGATAAAGCTCTCATGTCCCATTTGGAGAGACACGTAAATAGATTCAGCTTAAAATATGAATATCAAGCACCTATAACATTTCCTGTGTGACAGATTGTATGTGCTTGTGCATATGTGTATGACAGACAATGCTGGAATATTTTAAACACTGAACTGCTGCATCCAGTGATTGGTAAATTAAATAATCATTCATTAGTTACCATAGAGATGCAGATGCAATCACAGCGAACAAAGAAGGAATGGGGTGGGACAGACACACAGACACACACAGAACAAATGCTGACAGAGGCACAGCCCTGTATTGATTTTTGTTAATATACTTCTATTTATTAAATTACCCTAGCTGCAAGATCTTTCTCTATATTCATTGCTGTTTCACCTGCCTGCAAAGGGAAGTGACACATGCTCTGACACAGCCTCATAGAGTCAAATCCTGAGCTGGAGCAAATTGGTACAGTTCTACTGACTTTGGCAGAGAGCAGCCAGTTTACAACAGCTGGGGAATCTGGCAAAAAAAGAGCACCCAATTCTCTTCAGCTTCTGCAGCAACTAAATATTACAGCATCCTCTGCTACTTTATAAATTCTTAGAGCAGAGCTCTCCAGTAAACAGGCAGAGGGAAGCTGGCCTCCCCAAAGCCAGCTGGCAGGTTTAAGCGTGCAACTGTCACTGATTTCAATGGCAGCTATACTGCTCAGCCTTGAGAATCTCAACAATAATCCCTTTGCTGCTGATAAGAGACACACCATGGGGTTAATAATATCACAGAATCATAGAATGGTTTGGCTTGCATGTGACTTAATGATCATCTAGTTCCAACACTCCTGCCATGGGCAGGGACACCTTCCACCAGACCAGGTTGCTCCAAGCTCCATCCATCCTGTCCTTAAACACTTCCCAGGAGGGGGTATCCACAACTTCTCTGTTCCACTGCCTGCTCAGGTTGGGTTTAAGCAGATGTACCACCTTGCCCAGGCCCTGAGTCCTCCTGCTCACAGACAGCACTGCACTCAGGTGCGTTTCCTGCAGCAGCCATGCAGGAAAGCTGAAGCATCTGTATCTGTAGGAGGCTAAATGAGAGAGAGAGAAAGATGACTCTTGCCCTTCTTCGGGTCACTGGCAAACATGTCCATGGTCAGCTGCCTGACGACACTGCTAAGTGACCGGCCTTCTGAAAGGCCAATTAAAACTTCTCAATTTATTTTTGCACATGTATTTCGGTAGAAGAGAGTGAACCAATAGATTGAAACTGTGCTGAGGCTAATGTCAACATCTGGCTAGAGGACAGTCTTCCCCAAACCAGGCCAAACTGCTCCAGCCCTGCCTTTTGCCATACACCCCCTCACCCCAGCCAGTGGCAGTAGGCAGATGAGCACCTGGCCTGCAACCTTGCACAGGAGACCAGCCGTGAATGGCAGCTCACACTGAAACACCAACACTAGCACCTGACGTGGCTACAGGTCTCTTGGTTTACTCCACCACCACTTATTCATTGGTGATGTGCTATGACAGAGAAATGGAGCTGATGACTGGGACAGTAATAGCTCAGATGAAGCGAGCACAAGGACACTGGAGCACATATGTCAGAAATGGAGTAGCCTTTGAAAAAATCTCCACCACATCCTGAGTTTGTTGTTTGAAGTGTGTTGCTATATTGTCCAAAGCCGGTGTAAATCTCCCTAAAACTGTAACTAGAGTCAGCTTTTGGCTAGTGATTCTCAACAAAGTCCATGTAGAATGGGTGACTACTGCCGCCCTTCTTAGGAAGTCAAATATATCCCCCATATACAGAAATATTACGTAGATGGTCTAAAGAAAATCATTAACATCTTGAGGCAGAGGTGAAAGTAGGAAGCTGGGCAGCATTGTGCCCAGATGTCTGCCTGCAGTCCATCCTCACAGTACCTCAATACTTCTATCCTAAATGACCATCAGTGACTACTACGTCAGCTACCACTAACCATTAGGGCCAAATAAGCACATTGTGAGACTGAAGCTGGGCATCTTCCTCTGAGCTCCAGATCCCCACTGTGAGATCAAGCATTCTCCAAAACGTAGGAAGGAAAGAAGGAAGGAAGGAAGGAAGGAAGACAGGTTGAGAACCATTCTCCCAGCTCTAATTCAGTGCTGTAAGTAAGGAAAACCAGAGAGGCATACAGGAAGCCCCGAAATATCCAGTGGTTATCCCTACTACCAATGGTGTAAGAAGCAGATGCAAGTACCGCCATCATCCCCCAGCACACACTTTCAGACAAGCCCCAAGCCAGAGGTGCAAGATTCTGCACAGTTCAACGAAGGCTGCTGGAGTACAGCTGAGGAAAGGACACTGTTTTCTAGCAGCATGAGCCAGACACTGAGAGCAAAGCAGTCTTGCTGCACTTTGGATATCAATTCAATCCCTATTCTTACTCTATTAGCCTAAGACATTTGCTCAGAAATGTCTTAAATCCCTCATCATCACACAGATTTCATTTAAAGACCCAGCGTTCTCTAGCCCTTTAGGTAAGATATTAAATCTGCTTAGACATCTTGAATACAGTAAATAGTTACCATCTTTACATAGAAACCATTTCACTGGGGTCTTAGCTGGAGGTAAGAGAATTAGTATTAAGCTTTTTCCCACTTCAGTGAAAAAAATAACCACTTCATTGCAACATCGTGAGCTGTGAGAAAAGATTATGCTTACAAATCATATTTTTTGTTACATTTTAAATGATTTTATATAGAGTAAAGACTCTATATACTGTCAGAGTCCTGTAGGCAGACCCTTTGCAGAACAGTCTAAAGTCTGCATTTTTTAATTTCTGCTATATGTGTAAGTGGCTAACAGGCTCAAAACAACCCCTTCATATTCACAGCACTCTGAAAAGCAAAAAACCTTGGTTTTTCTCCCCTCTCACTTCCCCAGGTACTAACTGGGTGTAGCACTGCTGAATACAAGAGGAAAGAAGGATCTCCCACACATGGCTGCTGTGCCCACACTGCCCTGTGGACACCGTCGCTCCCTGGGGATATGGCCTTTTACTAGGACTCATGCCTTTGGCCGAAAATCCTCCTTCCCACACAGCAGTCGAGCAGCAGCAGATTAAGTGCCTCCCCATTTCCCTTTGCAGCAAAGCAAGTGCCTCTTCACGGCCAGGCTCCATCCACAGGGCTCGCTGTTCTCCTGAGGCACCAGCAAAGCTGGTGTTGTGAATGTTCCTCCCCCTTTGTGATGAGTCCTGTGCTCTAACCCTGCCAAGCTGGATAATGGAAGTGCATATGAGGAGCACGCTGACCTTGTTATGTTAATGGTACAACCATAGAAAGCACATTCTACACACACACGGATTATAATAATTGCTTGAGAGAACAACACGAGCAACATATTACAAATTGGCCTTCTGTGTGCTTCAGCAGGGCTGTCACCATCCTGTCCAGGTAGCACACTGTCTCTGATCCCAAGGGATGCAATGCTTTCCACAGAGACTCTCTGTATGTAACTGTCGAGCACATGTACGACCAACACACGCTCTACAGCTGACTGCAAACCCTAAGGCTCTGCTGGGTGCCCCCCCTGCAGCTTTGCAGCATTCAGGGAAGGGAGTGATGTGGTTTCAGCACTGCATGTGTCTTGCCTTTAACTTCCCAGCCAAATGGTGAGCTACTGATTGCAGGTGTTTGGCCTTCATGTGAACCAAGTGAGGCATTAGCTGCTGTAGCACCGAGCACTGAGGGGGCACAGAAAATAAAAAGTGACTAAAACAAGAGATTTCTCTGCCCACTCAAAACCCAAGGAAGGAGGGGGTAGGGCACTTCTTGACATCTTTACTTGTTAGTCCTGTTTCTGGATCTTTTGGTGGTCACGACTTTTTAATGGTTTTTTGTGATGAAAGCCTTTGACAAGAGCATGTGTCACAGAAAGTGCAGTGGTGAGCCATGGCTTTCATATATATGTTAACCAGCCTTTATAGCATTACAGAGCCTGGGTGACAGAAGAGTAACTCAGTTAAGCTGCAGCAAAGTACATGAATTCTGTACTGTACATCAGAAGGCAGAGGAGCATGGAACTGAAAGGTGAACAGCCATGGAACAGCCAGCTCCATGGTGTCCCACAGCACCCGGTTAATATGGAAATGCCTCTGTGTGAAACACGTGGGAAACACGCTGCTGCGGACGGTGCTGCTGGGACTGCTGTGTTGGGAAAACATGCTGTGAAGAAAAGCCTTTCCAGCCAGACAAGTGTTTATGCACAACTTAATGCTGAAGTGAGAATTTGGGACAGCTCGGGGCACTGAAGAATATCACATTTCTGCTGCAGATAGCCATATTTGCCCACAAGCAAAATTCACTCAGAGACATATACAAAGTGAATTTGCTTTTCCTTCTGATAATGTCCTTCCCCCTGCCCCCTCCCCCTCCATGTAAGAGGAATCTCTGACTGGTGTAAATCTGCCTTTGAATGAAACTCATGCCTCTAAACTTCTTAGGAGTTCTTTTGAAAATCTTTCTTAAAAAGTCCTGGTTTTCACCAAGATAACAGTTGTCTTTTTTTGAAAATGACAACAGACTCAGTATCTGTCTATATTTGCAGTCTCTAAGAAGAGCTACTGAATAAATGCAAGTATTCTGCCTTGTTGGCTTTTTTAGTTTAGTACTTTCTACAGTGGCTTAAAAAGAATCATCTACTTTAATACAGAATTTTGCGATCAACAGAATAGAATAACATAAAATCAAACATTTCTGAATAGAGCCATTTATTGGACTTCTATTTCTAGGCCTCAATTAGAGTAAAATAATTTTTAAAATGGTGAACAGGTAATCAAATTGCAATCAGCAAATCTTCTTTAAAAAAAAGGAGACCGAGAGAAAATATTTTTTAAAAAAGCATTTACAGATAGGAGAAGGAAAGCAAATTCACATCTACAGCCCCACGGGAAAATGTAGATGCAATCAATTCAGGGTAAAATTTAATTAAAACACTGAGCAATGGGATGGGGGACAAAATACAGGTATATAGGAAATCTTTGAGAAGTACTTCTGTGTGAACACAGTAAAGTCATTATTATTCTGCTAATACAGCTGTAAGTAATCTGTATACATGCATCATCCCACTAATGCAGAGAAAAATAATTTTGTCCCCCTACCCAAGCAACTCCCAGCTTAGAGGGGTTAAAAGACCATAACAACTTCTTTATAACATTCCAAATATTTCTGTGCCTATCAGCACAATAGTAGCTGGTTTATCAGTTCTGCTTTATCTAAATCTTAACTCCTCGCTGTCCTGCCACATGATTTTGGTTGAAAACAACCTAGAAATTATAATAATAATTACAAAAGAGAGGGAGAAAGACAATGGACAGTCAAGGTTTTCTTTAACTAAAACCTGGTATTGAGCTCCATGGAAAGAAAACTGATTCAGTAAGGCACATAATTCATTATTAAAGACAATCTTGTAATTCATAAGGAACATTAAGTTAATGTACAGGACAAATAGCAAGCTATGTAAAACCGCATCAACTCTTATATACCTATTATAATCCTAAGATTTTACAGCTCTCATAGAAAATACTTGGGAAATGCCAGCCATTGAAAGATAGTGTGAGGAAAAGACATGAAACATAACAAAAACGGAAAAGAGTCTGATGTAGTCCAGAAACTGTTATATTTGATTTGAAAAGCATGCAAAAATCAAGCATAAAATGCCAAGAAATAAATGACTTAAACCCTTCATTGCAAAGCACAGATTATATACTGCAATTCATTTATTGGACTCTTTCTGCCAGGACACTGCAGCACATGATGGTCCAGATCCTCAGCTAGTGAGAGTTGTTACAAACCTGTGACTCAGCTCAAGTACTGGCACTGCACACGGGAATGCTGAGAGTGGACCAAACAACACATAAACAGCCCTACACCAAGAGGGTGTGGAGCAGGTACAAAACGAACCTGGCAGGTGGGTCAGATACCTCTGGCCATCTGAAAAGAGCACACGGCATCTTTGAGGCCATGCTACAAGTCCAGATGATGGCCTAGCAAAAAAATTTGGTGTTTCAAATTTTCACCCCAGCAGAGAACATTTTGTCAGGAGAGTAAATGTACATTTTGTCACTTGTAGTAGGGAGAGTGAGAATATGCAGGAAGATTTTCACAAGGCTGGTTGGTTCTGCCAACTGTGTGAGGTCACTCTCAACATGCTACTCCCTGGGGACTCTTCCAGTGCAGAAACAAGTACAGCCAGTGGTCTCAAGCCTCTCAACCCTGTGGTCACTGCCCAAAATATAAATAGCTCCTATCCATCACTACCACCCCTGCAAATTACTAACTCCTCAGTGTATGACTTCCCCAATCCTTTCCTGGTATGTCTGTGCCTTTACAGAGGCCTCCAAGTCATGTTGTAGCATGCAGTTGCAGGAGGAGGGAATTTGTGGATGAAAACTATTCCTGCCCACATCAAACCCATTTTCCAGATAAATAAAGAGCTGTCTAAAGAGTAACCACCAAGATTTTCCCATAAACTAGAAAAAAAATAAACTCCAATCCTAATTTCAAAACAGCTTTGGCTTTGTACACCTGTGATTCCTGCACATGTACTGGAATTCTGCACCTCTGTGATTAAAAATGGCCTGGGCCCTTATTGTACAAGGACAGGGAGCTTGGTGATGGGCTGGGGGCAAACCTTGAGGCTCGGTAGTGAAAAAACTGTCAGAAGGAGCTGAAAACAAGGAGAAATCTATCTGCCTAAACTCTCAGTGAGTTTCTTGTGCCGTCCTTGTAACACTAAAAGGTAAATCATTTCAGGCAGAAATGCAGATTTTTAAGTTGAGAGCGTTTCTTCAAAACTCTGTGTTACGATGATAATGAAAAGTCTCCTGTTTGTATTTTCTTGGCAGAGGCTTCCAACATTCAGAAGGGAAATGAGAGAATTTGTAGAAGACAGATGAAGAAGTCTCTCATTGATAGGTGCAAGGAAGGCATTGTTCTGTTTTGTTAAAATGGCCTCTATAAAACATTAATTGCCCATCAACTGATGTATTAATTATTGATAGGGAAAAACCAGCAGGCAGCACTGCACTCTGTTTGACTGAGTGGGCAAACATCCTGGCTTGTAACACCAAATGCAGAAAGTGCCTGATTCACAGGAAGCTGTCCCAAATGCAAAATTATTTTTAAGGCGAAATTTCTACATGAAAGGATGACAGTTGTAAGAATAAATCCTGCTGCTCTCTCACTCCCACTTTCTGTGAGTAAATGTGTATGCTAAAGGACTTTTAGTTCAGCTGAAACGGTGTATCACATTAGCATGCTTTTTAAACTTGTATTCTAACTGCTAGGAAAACAAAAGTAAAAAGTTAAAACAATAAAATTCAAAAAAAGAACAGCAAAAACTCTAACAGTTAACAAGAGTTCTATTACAAAGTGGAAGAAATACATATATAATGTAAATATATAAAACACTTGCTAGAAGCTAGCTGGAATTATGGATGTGATGGAAAACCCATAGTCAGATTTTGCTTAAAATCAGATTACAGTTCAGAGCGTTATGGGTTGTGTGTTACAGAAACCTCCTAAGAATTTAGGCCTAAATACAAAAAGCTCATGACACCAGCTACATATTAGAAATTTCACCAGTGTGGCAAGAAGTTCAACTGAAGAAAAAGTTGAGGGGTATGCAGTGTGTGTGCTGGATAACCAGTGCACATTGCCCAAACTGAGATGTGTTTTGAAGTTCACTCCCAAAGACAACACTGGGGATGGTGTTTTTTCCAACCTAGAAACTCCTTCTATTGGTTTTTTTCTTCCATTTAAAGAAATCACTTACCTACCACATTTCAAAGGAAAGTGTCCATCCTGTAAAAACTCTTGTTTTTCTGCTGTTGCTTTTTCCTGGGTCTCAGTGGGGGTGCAGCTACACACTTGAATGTGTATACAGCAGGCCAGCACATTGTTCACCCACTGGAGAGACAAAATCCCGGCAGGCTGGCAGGCAGGCTGGCCTTACTGCTAACAGCAATTGCAGAATAAAAGACTCTGAAGTGCTAATGAAAGCCCCGCTGAAGAAACCAAAGAACTTTTCAGACCCTATTAGAAAGTAATCTGCAATCAGATGTATAATTACACATCAGGGTTCACTTAAGAAGTCCTACCAACCTCTGGCCTTCCTGTCCTTCTCTTCACCCTAAAATCTTTCATTTTTTTCCATTCTCTTTTCTTCTTTTGCTACACAAACTGTGCTCTTGGCCCTTTGAGTAGATTTACAAGATCTACTCCTGACCTACTTTTCCATTGTTAGTCCTGCAGCTCTTGTCAAGAAACTTGGCAGAACCAAAAGGCTTAGTAGCAAAGCAGCGAAGTCCTCTAATGAGCTACACCAGTGAGCAAACCTTTCCGAGCCTCACCCTGCCCTTGTTTCAGTTCCTTTGTTATTCAGGTCAGGAGCAAACTCTCAAAGGAAGAAGCCTGATCTCCCTCGTGGAGTAAAGACTCCGGAACTAAGCTCTTGAATTTAACCAGAATAGCGGTCCAAAGAGGACCCTAGGAGCAAGTAAGGACATTTTTAACTTTTAGGGAAGAAACTAAACTCATTTGTCTCATTCGGAGACTTTCTGCTTGGAGCAGAAATGTCTGATTTGGGGTACCACTCTCAGAAGCTGGTAACATGACAAAACCTAACAATAAATAAAAAAGATATCAAAACAGTCAAGGACAAGAAGAAAAAGACAATGGGGCTGTTTTGGATACCACACTTGTCCAAAGAGGTAACAAAGAAAGTGACAAACAAAATGAGTAGTTTTGGATTTTCTTCTACTCATTTACTTTATGCATCTGGCAGAACTTTGTTGCTTTTCAGTCTTTCCACTCTCAGCTGTTCTCCGTCCCTGAAAGATAACCCATACACCAGGTGCACACCTGTGCATACAGCTCTCCTGGGGCTCTGATGGGCCTGTACACCAGCACAAAGAAAGCACCCCATCAGCCAGCAGGCAGGATTTGCAGCATGATTAATATGTTTCACCCTGGATGAAAAGGTCCTTTACAAAGCTCCACTGACCTCTACCATTCCTAACTAATAAAGGGAGGAAAAAGAACTGAGAAACTGAAAGGAATTTTAACAAGAGAAATCAGTGCATGCTCTTGTTTTACAGGGTGTTATACTAGACATGGAAATCTTTCGCAACTTAAAAAGCAGCTAGACAGGAAGCATAACCAACACCAACACTTCTCACACTGGGGAAGCTTCAGTTCCAGATCTGGAGTTTTACTCTGTCTCTTGCCTTCACACATCCCATTACAGCATCAGGACTCCAGAAGGTGCAGCCACTGGCACAATATAAAGAAAGGTTTTGGTTGTCTGGGCAAAGTTGATGTTTCCAGCCACCCTAGTATTCTTGCTAGGTTACAATTTTAAGCACTGTTCAGGAAAGAGAAGCCCTTTATTATGAACTGTACAGCACAGCTTATTTTCTTCAAGCAAACACAAAGTATGTGCGAGTGGCTGAAATTACTGCTGTAAAAGCCGAAGTACATTTTCATCCACAGTATGAGCAGAGTCACTGACACTGTGATCAGCACTTGGTACCTACATTATACTATTAGGTATCTTGACCCTTAACACAAAAGGAGCACCTATCAGTGACATACAGAATTTTTGACCAGAAGGGTCTACTATGATAATTTAGCTTGGTCTCCTGAACAGTGCTGGCAATGTCCATTCATCCTTTCAAGAATACCAGCAGAGGAACCAATTAATTTTGTTTGTGGCAGAAGTGACTGCAGAATGCCACCTCTCAACTACTAAGGACTTCAGTAGCCCCCCTTCTCCGGGGCCAAGCCCTTCAAGCCTTTCTTTCTCTGGTGCAAAAACCAGCCTTTGGATACAAATGATGGAACTACAGAGTCACTCACAAACCTGTGAACAGCTGAAAATTTTTGTAAGTAATTACTGGCTCCCTTTGTGATCCAACATGTTAGTGACAGAAAATCATAGTCAGTGTGTTTTCTCTTAGCTGGCTCTAAGTACCTGCAAACTGTGATTTCCTACCCTAGTAACAACACATATTCATGGAGCTGTTAAGCTGATAGCATCTTTTATTTAAGCTAATACTGTCTCCTTTTTGCCTGTGTGATTTCAGAGGAGTTTCCAACACACCTCACCACATCTACACAAATATCCTGATACAAATTATATTGATGATATATTATCCAGCTTGCAGATCAGATAAGATCCCAGCACATTGTTCAAAGATCTGCCTTTGTATGTTGCATAGCGATTGTGCCAATCTGCAGTACATTGCAAACCAAAGCCTTTGTTTATTAAAGAAAAAATACCCCTCTACTGAAGATCTTGTGTACACAGGAAACTATAGAGTAAAATTAGAGCAGTACAGTTTAATAATTAAGGCTGGCATTTTTCTTGGACAATATACTTTTTCCTGATCCCCTTCATCTTTTTTTCACTGGAATTTAAGACAGAGCATTTTACTTCATGTTGGGTCAGTTAAGGGTGTAAACATGGTCACTGAGAGATGCAAGGTTCATCAGTGTTCCTTGAGGTATCAGCATCCATCAGTTGTCTGTGCTTGTTTGCATGCTCAGAGCTGAGCTAATCACCAGATTTGGAACTGGGAAGCAACCCCCTTTCAGATTAGCTCAACAGGGACTGCTGGGTTTTGTTTATCTTTCTCTGCAGCACAGTGCGGGGTCCAGAAGCATCTGCAAATGTCACCCAGCAAATCTCCTGCTAGTCGGGAGGACTTAGAAGTGCCCTTGATCTCTCCTGTTCCCCTCCTGTGACACAATTATTGTGGCATTTTGTCTTCTAGCACAGACTTGGAGTCTGTTGTGAGAAGCCTGGAAATGTACAGCATCCCGGGGTGATATGAGCTACAGAGCACATGACTCTGCATCTGCAGCATGCCTTTCTGCATTTGGAGAGGCACTGACTGGACAACTTGGGTGGTGCCATTCAGTCCTGTCTTCAGTTTATCGCTGTGGCTGATCCCTTGCTCTGGAAAGACTGCCATGGAGGGAGCTCTGCAGGGAATTGTGGATGCAATCCTAGATGCACGTAACTACCCCTGAGCTGTTGGCTATGGGTTCTTTTATAGCACAACAAGCGAAACAGTCTTTTGGGGTTCATCTCTATTCATCTCTACGTTCAGTCTGCATTTGGTCAGGCAAGATCCACCTGAAATAATTTCAGGCTCCATCTCTAACTCTCAGCATCAATCTGCTGGGCTTTGCTTTACACTCTGGTTCTAAAAAATACTTTTAAAATTTAGAGTACAAAAAATAAAGCAACTGACTGCTCTGCTTGTCTGCCGACCTCACCAAAGGTCGAAGTATAGAGGTCAAGATCACCCCACTCAATTACAGATATTTAACCAAGGCAGCTAAACTCTTCTTGGTTCCTGTACAATCAACACACAACAGGAACCTCCTCAGAGAGGTAGTCTGCTAATCTGAAGACCTGACACTTCTGGAAGAGCCTCTCTTCCTGTTCAGCAGAGGGCCAATGTGGCCAGGTTGCCTCCTCTAAGCAGGCCTTACAGTGGAGATGAACAAACAGGAAAGACATACAGATGAGAGGAGCAGAGAGTGAAATGAAAGCTACTGCAAAGTTGACACATGTTTTGTGCAGTGTTTTCCACACACAGATTAGAGGTGCAGGGGTTTCAGTCTGCTCACCTCTTGCTGAGAGTTGCACCCAGCCATCCCCTCTCTTGTTGTCCCACCACAGCCAGGCACTCTCACACCATTACAGGTCACGGCACCACCTGCCCGGTGCACCCAGCAGAATGAGCCTTTTTCCTGTTTAAGATCAGCCTACAGAAGCACAGCTCACTTTTCAGAAAGTATTTTACCTACTGCCTGCTTAGAGTGATACAGACAGCTTTCAACAGAAGTGGGAAGGTATTGGGGGGAAGGAATCTTCTTCTGAGAATTTGCAGTGTTAAGGCCTTCATGAAAGATGTCATTATAAGGAAATGAATGAATGCATTTGTCAGCCTCTGGGAGGTCTAAGAGTGGCTTCTATTTTTATCTCTTACCCCTTGAAGGAACTGAGAACTAATATTTGTGATGCCTGACTGAGAATATTAATGTTTTAAAAAGCTGTTATTCCTTCCAGGGCAGGAAAGAGAGTAACCTCTTCGGCTTTTTCACTGGTTTGCCTTTTGAAATGAAATTTTGGTGACTGTGTTTCCAGTAAGATGTGTCTGCACAACCATCCAAACCTATTCCCATCTATTTATCTGGTATTGAATCTTAACAAATCTGAATGATGTGTGACCGGCTAGTACATGTGCAAAATACACTTGTTTTTCCTTTCCTGAAGTATTTTTGCTATGCTACGCACTACTGTTTAGTCTGAACTTACAGATAGCCCAGAGAACACAGGTTCATGTAAAATGGTATGTGTTTACTGAAGCTAAAAGGCTGAGTGGAAAAAAAAAAGGAGAATTAAAAGGATGCTTTCAGAACAGAAAAATCTCACGGGTAACTGTTATATTGGTACTAAATCCTCTGAGTATAATGATCTGCCTGCCTGGAGCAGAAACATTTTTATTTATAGTCAGCACAGTGAGAAATCATTAGTCCAGTTACCAGTACATTCATGCCTTGAACAAGTGTCTGCAAATGTAAGAAGGCTTTTTGAAAAACCTTCACCCACTACTGCAAGACTGGATGAGACTTATCTAAAAGACTGTTGATGTTGCCTTTGATGAAGCAGATGGGTCACTGCTGAGCACACACTATTACCTTGCCAGAGGCTGGGTCTATTGTCAGAGCAACACTTTTGGCCTCCATTGGCCCGAACAGCAAACGATCAGTGCGGAAAGCGGGACTGGAGATCCCATCAGAAGGAGATGGCAAAGAGCTCGCTTCATAAGGTTATATTCTATGAAGCAAAGATTTGATATATATTTTCATTCATTGCATTTCAAATTTGATTCTTCACATGAAACCATTACCAGCCTAGTCACAGGTCCACTGTCTCAGGACTCAGCATAGAGAAGTGGACAAGTTACTGCACCCCTGAGTGACCTAGCACAGACACAGAGCAGGCCTGCATTTTTCAGAACTTTTTCTTCTTGATTATTTCCCCCGCAAAATTAAAATAAGCAATTTAAAGGCAAATTTAAATTAGCATATTGAGGACAGTTTATTATTTATGAGATGGAAATCAGGATCTTGGATGACTGAACTCATTAAAGACTCTTTGGAACAGTTCCCATGTATTTCTTCCACGGTACCCAGACAACAAATAATTCACACAGTAATTAATGCCACGTCTTCCCAAACAATACATGCATCCGACAGGAACTGTTCAAATAGGAAATGCAAGAAACTGCTCTAAAATAGCAATAAGCTTAAAATACATACCAGCAAACCCAGGAAGTTTTGTGTTAGGGCAATACAGATGCTTTAGCTGAATTCACTGGGCCAAAGACATCCCTGAATTAGCTCACAAAAGGTCAGTGGAACTAGCAAGGAGGGAGTTTGGCCAGCCAGGCCTCTGCACTGGCACAGCTTTTGTCTGACCTTGTGTCAGGGGCTTACAACAGACAGCACTCTGTCATCCTGCCACGCAGACTACACAGTGTAGCACACGAGAAACAAGTAATTTTCCTCCCTAGCAGTAGCCCAGCATTGTGACTACCTGTGAAAAGTCCCTACAGGCACAGGTACACTCTGCAACAGAGCGCAGCACCGGGATCCCCAGCCAGGGCCAGCTGAGGAGCCGGCAGCAGAGCAGCTGCGGCAGCACAGCGCCGTGCCCGGACCGGCCCTCTCGGGAACTGGGGACACAAGAGCTCAGGCACGCTGCCACATTTTTAGCGCCTAAGAGCCCTGCACGGCAACACGGGGAACCTCGCCGATGCACCGGCCTCTCAGTGGCTCCCCTGGTGCCGCAGTGCCACTTCTGAAACGCGGGAAGGAGCTGGGCGCCTCTTGCGATAAGGAATTGCTTGCTTCCAGCTGCTGTTCGCTGCTGGTGAAAGGCTGGTGGCCTCTGCACTGTGTTGTGGTACTGCATTTCGGGAGCAAGCGAAACAATCCAGATGATAGCCACTTGCCATGACTCCCCAGGGAAAAGGGGCTGTGGGGTGGGCAGGGATGCTGTGTTCTCGGCAAATCAGGTATTTGTTCCCTCCCAGGGGGTACTTATTCACTCGGCGCCTCTGTGAAACACTGGTCATGTCTTCTAAGAGTAATTCAAGCACAGAGAAACTAAATCTTCCCAAGGAAATCTATGTCAAAACAGAAAATTGAAGATAGATCTACAGATTCCCACATTTATCATCCTAAAATACAGTTTATTCTCTCTTTCTAATCAGTAGAGCCATGTAATGGGCCATGACTTTTCCCTGTCTATACATTTAAGTTTCACATCACAGACCATGGTGAGAGTCAGTAAGTTACAGACATTAGCAGGACACCAGCGGGAAGTACTCCACACCTGCTGCCTGGAATAAGGACAAGAGTAAGGACAGCAGCTAAAAGGGATGAAGCACGAGGGAGGGACATCACTGTTGAGATCCCTGGAACATGTTAGACGAGAAAAGTACCTCACCTTTTAACTGGAAATCCCATTACCAGGTAAGCCAGGGACAAACATTCATGAGAGAACCATCTCTCTCACAATCCACCTTACTGAACCATGGGCTTTGGATCATGTCTCCTTGGAAAACAAGAAGGGAGGTGAAAAATACAGGGCTAATTGGTTCCTCTTTCTGCAACCTCAACAAACAGCTTCCTAACTCCAATTCACCAAGTGGGATGGAAATTTTCTTCCCCCTTCCTACCAGGCACAGGCATCTGGATGTAACTCAGCTTCATGCACATCCAGTGAGGAGGATCCGGTCCAGCTCTGCACAGCAACATCCCTGTCTCTTTTTATTTTGCTCTCTCTAAAGGAGAGCTCTCAAAACAGTAAAATTGGTTTTAAGTTGTTTTTAAAGGGAAAAAGGGAAAAAAAAAGGGAAAAACATCAGAGGTTGAAAATGCGCAGCAAACAAAACAGCTGTACTGTAAAAAAAAACTCGGAAAAAACATACTTTACAATGGTAATTATGACAGATTAAACAATGAGTGTCATCAGTGTGATGGTACAAAGCACACAATACTGTTTCCTATTCAAATATTTGCAGACATCTCTGATTTTTTATTTTAATGAAATCTCATCTAACTATTGAATTGACTTTAAGAACCATCCTGAGGCTCACAAGAGCTTTCGCTGTCAGAAGCTCTGTCAGATATTTGAACTGCAATTTGCCCCCAATGGTTCCCAGCTTGAGCTAGAGAAATGCTGTAAACATACCCTTTCAGGAGGTTGACGAGTCTGAAAAATCATTGAAAGACAATGTCTCTGCGAGGGGATGAGGACCTCTCTGGCTGTACAGTTTCAACAGAAATTGTAAGGATCCCCACACCTTGATGAAAGCTTTTGCTGCAGGTTTTTTGTGCTTCTCAAACATATCCAGGCAACTGCTCTGTTGTGAGATTAAGCTGTGCTTTGGATGGCTAAGCACCTGGAATCCTCTCCTCATTCACTACATATGTGCATGACAAGTATGGGCTGCAACCACGAAGCCAAAAGAAATAAATTAAATCCTTCTGAGGACTTTTGAGAGCTTCACAGCTATTGGATGGGAAGTAACACAGTTTAAACAATGATACATTAATTAATTATAAATGACAGCATGTGAAACCATGGAATTTCTGTTAATATCAAATGAGTTTATGATGGTTTATATACAATAAGAAACAGATAGAAAAGCCTCCATGTGCTAGTAACACCCAGATATTTAAGGAAATTGGCTTTGAATGTTGCTGGGCATTATACAAAGAATATTCAATGAGCTGAATCCTGAGGTTGACCCTTCACTATTGTTTTGTTTTAAGCAAAAATGTCTATTTGCTTTAGTAAGAACGCTTTTCAAATAAAGGAAATCACCTCAGATGTGACCTTTATGGATATGTCTCACTGTCATGTTCAATATAGTTGCCTGAACTCCTGTATTTGTGACATACTGCTTCCTGTTGGCTCTCACAGTATTTGCCAGATTTTTCCATGTTTCCTTTAGGTGTCTACTTGGACTGAGTTTCGCTGCATCTAAGAAAGATGATGATGACTGCTCAGTACAGAAGGAGAAGCTGTGTTTTGCCGCAGTCCCATTAATCCCTGAAGAAATTTGGAATCGGAAGACAACCTGGCACGGGTTGTATTTCTGAGCTAGCTGTGAAAGCCACATGTATCTCAAAGGCCAACCATGTCCCCCACCAATCCTGTGTGCCACCCCTGCTGACTAGGCAGAAGTAGCTCTGCCATAAGCCCCAACTCCCACCACTCTGAAAAAGTAAAATACTAAGGACAGCAATGAAATCATTAAAAAGACAGGAAACAGACGGGTGTTTGCCAAATGGAGAAGGGCCACATGACTAGGCAAAGAATGTTTATTTTAGCACTCCCAAAGTCTGCTAAAGATAGTAGAGAGTGAAAATAAACGTGAGAGCTATCACACTGAAGTAAGAGGAGTTCACAAGCATCTTTAGGGTAGCAACAGAAGGGAGGAATTTTGAAGCTGTATGTCTGAGTAGGTTCTGTACCAGCTGCTCTGACCACCCAAACAATGGGGCACTTTGTGGACAGGAGGGTGCACACTGAGAAGTGGGGTGAAACCACAGTATCCTTCATTTTGATGGATAACAAAATGCCTATGCCAATAATACCATTGCAACTGTTCCTAGACTGCTCCATACATCACTAGATCTGGGTCAGCACAAAATTAAGAATCATGAAGTAGAATCTGGACACAGAAAACAGCAAAGTTCCCTGCGAGACTCTGCACAATATATCAAAACATATGCAAACATGCAAAATTTCTGAATAGATTCAGATTTCTTATTTAACCTTATTCCTTTTCAAAACTTTTTCTAGATTCTTCAAGAGAGAAACCTAAATAAATTGCAAAAAACTCAAATGCTTTGCTCATGTATTTTATAAATTTTCATTTTTTTTCTGAAAAAGAGAGTTATCGAAGACTGCCATGCTAATTCCTGAATTTCTTCCTGTTTATTGCCCTTTCACAAGTGGCTGACTCAACAGACAACTGAGAAAAGACTAAATAAGTTTTCTTTGGGTGGCATTTTAAGCTGGAGTATTTTAAGAACTCCTATTATGTTGCAGCTGAATATTCCAGCAGACTGTCTGACTCCTTTCTGAATCAGAGTGCCACCAGGCTAAATATTTGCACAAATTCCATGCATTACCTTGTACATTCTGCAAAGAAAAGAGCAATTTTATATCCAGCTAAACAGTGGCTCTTTATGCCAGCATTTGATCTCTAAAAAACGTAATCTTTAGAACACCACCAGAATAGGCAGATTCAACTGCGAATCTAGCAAAATCCATGCTTTCTCAAGGATTTTTTTAAACTGTCATATGTCTCAATCCATAAACAGACATACAATTGTATAGACCGATCTCTTTGTGTAGAGAGATCGATAAATCTGAAATTGTACAGGAATTAAGGGCAAAAAAAGACATTTCAAAGCCTTGAAAAGATAGATTTGAACCAAAGTTGCTGAGTTGCTGTTAATGATACCAATTGTCTGGGTTGGAATTTTTTGAGACAGAAAGTTGGTACTTCAAACATACAAACAAGGTCAGTGAAAGGCTTCACTGAATCAGCAAAATTCCTCAGTCTTCCAGTATTTTAGAAAAAGAGACAGAAAATTTGAAGTCTATTTATAACAAAGGAGAGCAGAGAAGAAGCAGAGCTATTTTAAAAAGATTACTAAATGTAACTAATGTAGATCCGAATATGTACCTGCAGTATTTGGGGTGGTAGAGGTAGTGAAACTTGGCTCCATAACCCTACTTCTGCAGCATGACTGTTTTCTAAATCACTCTTCAGTGATATGCAATCTAAAGAAGTCTTATCACAAGTCTCCTTTAAATGGTGGTTAGTAGAAACTAAGACTGCTGGAATGAAAAACACCTTTTTTCCTCCTAACTTGCAACTCAAAACCAAAATGTTGTTTTCTGTTTATTTCGAAGAGAAGTATGCTCTCATGACCAGAGGATTGACTTAATAAAACACACCAACTCGAACAGACCTAAAATTCCTTACTCCTTTCTATTTAAATAATTGTTTTGTCACTAGCTTGCTGACTGATATTACACAGCTTATTAACTCCTACAGTTTTCACAAGTATCCAGCACTTTTTATTTATATTCTCTGTGCAGAACAAAATACAGGAATCATCTGATTTTCAGGGCCATGAAACTGAAAACTTCAGAGTGCAGAGATTCAGCATCTTAAAACAAGAATATGGTTCCTTTATAATTCACCCCCTAACTCCAGTTGCAGTTACCACACAGAAAGATGCATCTTCCTCTACAAAGATTGGAAGTTTCAAATATAAGAACAGAAATCATGGACTAAACCTCATAGTCACAGTAATGTCCAACTATAAAATGGGCAAAACGCGGATCCATCGTCTTTCCAGGCATCCTCAAGAGTGACTATTTGACCCCTGCGAAATCTCTGTCAATTTCAGTGTAATGGGAAGTCTGTCTTCTGCCATTTCCCCTTCATGGAGAATGTCTACTACACTGTCAGGCCCTCCTCATGTGGGAACTGGTTGGAGGGAAAGGAAACACAAGCAAAGCAGCTGACAGATGGCAGGACATGAATGCAGTAGTGAAACAAACTGGCCATTTGTCTTGTCTGCCACAATGCCAGTACAATGCCACACGCGAACACTGGCAGCCTTGATGGCAGAGGACGTGTAGCTCTTAGACTCATGTGCTTAGAATAGTGGCAGTGGAGGAACTGAGAACTTCTCGAACATAATAGCTAATGAAAGGTGTCCTTTAAATCATAATCAAGGGACCTGACCAACAGTGAAGAGCTGGATTCTTTGACTACCTCCTGTTGGTTTCTACTTTTCTAAAAAATTGTGAATTGATAGCTGAAGGAAAGTGGAAAAACAAGAGGAAATAACCAGAAAGAGAGAGGAAATTGGTCTTTCTTTTAGTTACCTTCCTGCTGGTAAATGGTGAGGGTGTACTGTAATTTTAATCCAACACCCTCAGTTTAGGAGCCATTGTTTTAGAGTCAATTTACTAATTGAAGAAAAGAATACAATCTCCGTTCTATCTGTCTCAGCAGGAATTTGTTGTGCCTGTGGCAAGGAGACTGTGGTGTAGGGGAAGGATGGCCAGAGAGGGAAGGGCTCTCTCTGCCAGGCAGGAGGCTGAAGAGTGAAATTCTTCACAAGTGCGTTCACTTCAACTTCCACTTTAAATGCAGACAGGAGAGAAAATACGAGTTTATAAGCGCATATCCAAGATACTGTGGAGAGACTCTTCAGTATACAGCCCTTGACACAGACCCCCATGTTTCTCTTGGAGTGGGAACAGGCTGCAACTATCAATAGGACAAGAGGACACAGTCTTAAACTGCGCGAAGAAAGGCTTAGATTGACATTAGGAAAAATTCCTTCACAGAAAGGGCGATTAGATACTGCGATGGGCTGCCCAGGGAGGTGATGGAGTCACCATCCTGGGAGGTGTTTAAGGCAAAACTGGACAGGGCACTGAGTGTCACGTTCTGGTTCGCATGGTGATCTTTGGTCAAAGAGTGGACTTAATGATCTCAGAGGTCTTTTTCATCCCAATTGATTCTGTGATTCTGTGAAGGTGAAAACAGGTCCCTCAATGCCTCCACAAACGCCACTCCTGCTGCCTGATGGAGAACAGGGCCCATCCCGCCCCTGCTCCTGTCTCTGGAGAACTACAGTGGGGCACACACGGCCAGGGTGTTCAGAGCCGAGGGCAGGGGCACGACGGCTGTCGCCACGACACACCGGGCGCTTGTGAGCAGACACCAGCGGGCACCTGGTCTCCTGGGCTGAGACCGCTGCTCCCCACCCAGCCACCAGGGCAGGCGGCAACACGGTTGCTGGAGGCACACCGGGGCTGCTGGAGGCACACCCGCCGCCGATGGGACGCTGGGCCGGGCACCCCTCAGGGCCCCGGGCCCGAGCTCCCTGGGGCTGCGGNTGCGGCCGCCGCGGCCGCTTCGCGCTCCGGGACACCGCGGGCCGCCCCGTCGGGGAGCTGGTCCTGGGCTACCGCCTCACCAGCCTGGAGGCCCGTGGGGCGAGTCCCGCCAGCCCCCGCGCTGCCACACCGCCTGCCACCACCCCTGAACCGCGAGACGAGGAGGAGGAGGAGGAGAAGAAGGAAGAGGAAGAGGAGGAGGCCGAGGAGCTAGAAGGCAACGTCTTTTGCCCTCCGCTGCTCTATTACAGCCGTGAGCCGGCTGAGCCTCCGCGGCCGCCAGCAACAATGGGGCAATGGGAGCATGTCGAGCCCCAGAGAGCGCAGGAGAAGGACAAGGGCCACAGCCCACCACGTCCCGGTGCTGGGTCCTCGCTGCTGCACCCTGCCAGCCCTCGACAGCCCCAGAACGCCCTGCTGCAGCTGCCGCTGCTCAGCGCTTTGCTGGCGGAGCTGTCGGTGCTCACCCGCAGTGCTGTGCCTGCTGCTGCTGTCCACCCCCGTCTCGCCTGGCTCTACCAGGCCCCGGGGAGTGGGGACACGGCCTCACGGCCCCCCAGTCACTCTGCTGCCCTCAGGCCTGCAGAGACACCTGCGGGGCCTGCCAGGAGCAGTGAAGCCACGAGCCCTCAATTCAAACAAGGCTGTCAAGAGACCACCTCACCAGCGCCTTCTNCTCGGGGCCCGCGGAGCTCTCGGGACCCGCGGAGCACCCGGCCGTGGCGCTGCGCCTCTTGGACTTCCCCACCCTCGTGCTGCGCCCCGCCGCCGCCGCGCCGCCCCTGCGGCCGGGGCAGCTCTTCCCCTTC
>VZTG01006780.1:878692-918131 GCA_013397845.1 Melanocharis versteri | reverse complement strand
CCCCGCCCCCCCAGTCACTCTGCGCCCCTCAGGCCGGCAGAGACCCCTGCGGGGCCTGCCAGGAGCAGTGAAGCCACGAGCCCTCAATTCAGACAAGGCTGTCAAGAGGCTACCTCACCAGTGTCTTCCGGGGTTGGGAGAAGACCCAAGAAAGCTGTGCCCCAGGAGCAGCCAGCCTCCAAAAGGAACTGTAAAGCTAAGGAGAACAGACCTCCCAGAAAGAAATTGATGTATGGGCTGACAAATACACTGAGGCTACGGCTGCAGCAGACCAACCCTGATAAGCTGATAATTCATGAAAAGAGGGAGCAGTACAGAAAAAAACAAATGGAGATGCTGAAGGAGAGAAGCCCCTTACCCAAGAGAAAGCTGGTCAGAAATACTGAAGAGCAGCATGTGGTGTCTTGCAGGCATTGTAGCACAGGAGGCAGTTCGAAGCGGAATAATCAGTTGGATAAAACTGTTCAGACTTCATTAGAAAACAGTGCTCTCTCAGAGTCCATTTCTGTGGCAGGAGATGTGTCCCCTGACCTGCAGAAACAGGCTGTTGCAAGTCTGTCCAGGAACGATTCAGCTGCAAGCAAGGAACATCCTTACAAAGTAACTACAGCTCCCTTACTGGGGGAAACTGTGTTAAAATCTGCTCGTGAGGAAAAGTATGCAAAAGCGCAACTCCAAGCAGCATTCCCATCAGATGCTAATGCAGAAGGAAGTAACGACGATGCAATACACTTAATCCATCATAAAACCATGGAGCATGATGATGTGTCTGTTGTAAGTGGTCATAAACTAAGCCCCATCAGGAGTGTTGAAAACAACTCTGAATTCATATACTCTGATGACTTTGTTGCTAGTCCAGAGAACACAGTTTATTCAGAAGATTTCACCAGTGCTGAGTGTACAGGCAGAGACTCGAAAGTTCTTGACAGCAGTCCTGAACCTCTGTGGCTTGAAAGACCAAAGCAAGATAGGTCAGATACAGAGCCAGAATCCAGCAGGTCCAGAATTTCAAAGACAAGTCAAAGAGCTCAAAGTACTTCAGATCTTGTGCCAGTTCCTTCATCTTCATCTCCAGTCCAGTCTTTGAGGAGAAACTGTGACTTTAAAACCAGCATGGGAACTAGTGCTGAATCTGCTGATTCACTTAACCTTGCTGAGATGGAGGCATCATTATTGGATGAAGAGCAGAAAGCCCAACAGATGAGTAAGGAAGAGAACAGGGGTGATCGACATATTAAAGAAATATCTACACTGAGAAGCAATCAAGTTAAATCTGATACTGATCTGAATATAGGAAAGGGGCAGACTTCTGCAGGACAGAAGCAGTCAGTGACTCAAGTTAGCTCTTACTTGCCATCTAACATGTCTGATCTTGAACTCAGTGTCCTGGAAAACAGTATGTCAGACAAAGAAGATGATTTTCTGGAAAAAGTACGTGGTCCTAATCAGTACAAAGACATCAGTGAACTTGTAATAAACAAGCTCCCAGGATACACAATGTAATTATAAGTTTTCACTGTATGGATTAAGATACAATATTTAAACTTTGTAAATCCTGTTACATTTAGCTGCACTATGTGCAAGTTGATGTAAGATTTTTATCATGCACATTTATTAGATCCGTGAATTTAGTTACGAGATTTTTAAAATAAACTGCTATTTGAATCTCTAACAAATGGTGTCTACAGCCTGACTTCAGTGTCAGTATCTTAACACAAAAGTAATCCAGACAGCACATGAAACAACTTATTGTCCAAGCAGAAATGAATACAGAAGCAGCAAAAGCAATCAGTACCCACAGAAGTTGTCCAGGGTAGAAGTAATAATATGATACTAGAACAGCCAAGTACAAAATTAATTCCTAAAGTTTTATTCCTCCTGAAAATTTCCAAGCTTCCTCTTTATTAGAAATAGTTACTTAAAACATACAGTCACAGCCAGTAGCAACAAAGAATTTTATCAGCTAGTCCTTAAAATGATGTGTTTGTTTCCCTGTTCCATCACTAAATATAGTGACCAGAACTGGATGAGCCCTTTTAGAGTTTCTTAGGTTGAAGTTTCACTTAATTTTCAGATTTTCACAATTTATTATAGTGTAAGAATTATTGGTGACAGTAAATCTGTATAATCTGGGAAAGCTTTAAGAGGTGGATAGAAGTTACTTGACCTTGAAGACTAAGGGTGTGCAAGAAGTAGGGAAGAGCACAGTAAATCTTCAACGCTTCACAACTCCCTGATTGCATTCTCTGACTCTGGGGAAAGAGGTGGGGTCAGCACCCACCGCCCAGAAACTTGGAACAAATGAGCATATTATGTCATGATGTAAAGATGCGAGGTAATGAGAAATTTGCCATGTCTCCTTTGCCATTAAGATAGTTGAACTGATGTTTGCTTTTGATTTCAGGTTTGCTTTTTATGGCTTCCAGTTTGATCATTGAACTTAATGTCTTCTGTTTAACTATGGAGGTTTTTCTAGAGTCTGTATCCCTATCACAAATTTTAGAGATGTTTTTTGACTTGAATTCCTGCCTTAGTTTTTAGTCTCATGTACCCCCCGTTTCCCCTCTCTTTGAGTAGTTCATCTCCTATGTCAGCGTTACTTTCCTATCTCATCAGTTAGGACAGTATATTCAGGGTTAAATGACAGATTTATCCACTCCCCTTTTCTTTATAATTTACAATCTGACTTTTTTTCCACAACTTTTTCGTTTCTCACTGTAATTTTCCATGTACTTCACTGCAGGAGCCTGTGTTTACACTTTAACATCTTGGAGGAATTTTTTCCTTTCCCTCCTACTATGTGTTTATTTTGTAGGAATGACAGTACCTCTCCTATTTAAAGTACAAACATCTGTGAGGATTATTGGACTATCGAGTGTTGACTTCTAAAAACACCACTACTAGTATTTTTAATCTAAAGGTAAGCAGCTGAAATTACCTACATACCAAAGGGATCTCTGGCCAGAGCAATTCCTAAATGTTATTTAGGATGTCTTTCATCAGCTACAATTTTAGATCAATTTTTTTTTCCCCCCTTTTTCTGCCATGGACTTCTTTGATACGTATGGATTCAGACTGTCATTTATACATGGCAGTATTTCTGATTTTATTGATAGAATAATCTCTTGCACTTCTCATGACCAGAACTGTCATTAAAATACAATGCTGACCAACCATTTTTACAGTGTGGCTATTTAAATGAGTCTAATGCTACAAGTGCACAATTTGAAGAACATTATTTAAGAAAATTTTATTTCAAAAATAAAAGTTTATTTTCAACCCCAAGTGGGTTGAAACTCAAGGGCAAATTTCCAGTCTTTTTCCTATCCTCTATTCCATCTTCACTTTTCAATTTCTAGAAGCAAAGATGGTAGGAGCAATATTTCTTTTGTTTAAATAATGAAACTAATCTCTTTTCAGCTAATTTTATTTGGAATAAAATTTCTAATGTTTACTGTGTAATAGCATTTATAATTTTATCAGGAGAACAATGAAAATGACAAAAAATGTATACTAGGAAAACAATAGGAGACACTACACAAGAACAAAACTGCAGCATCATGCTTGCATGGTTTAGCTTGTTTTTTTCCTTTTCAAATATATACTCCAGGTAGTGATTATTGCATGGAGAGGTTAGCAGATAGTTTCTACCCTCAGGGATAATAATCTTTTCAGATATTACTATCTTGTTGTGAAAGTAAATGAATTTTTACTTACCATTCAAACAGCAACTCTCAGTCAACAAAAATGGGAAAGAACTTTATTATTGAAAACTCATAAACCAAAATATTGGCAAGAAATAGCTGCTAATGACAAGAGGATTCTGTGTCAACCCAACAGAACAAAACAGAGATATTTACTACCAATATAAAATATTTTAAAAATGGCCACAACAACTCCCTTTTGTACAATTCCTGTAATAATCTACACCGACATTATACTACCTAGCCAATTTTGTCATTATAACTTGCATCCTGTACCCCTGTTATCAAGTAGTTAAGATCAGAGGTTTAATAAGAGATTTCTCTAATTGAGGTATTACACTATTCTTTAATATAGACAGAATTTCTAAACTGTAAGGGCTGAATTTCATGGATCATGTTTGTGCAGGGGATATGACAATATGCTGGGAGAAGCAAGTAATACTACTATATATACTGTAATTCTTGCACAGCTGTCCCAGAAGTAACAAATACTTAAGAATGCATGTACTCATTGACTCATTACATCTAAAAAGTTCCTTGCTCCACACAATTAAACAGAAAACTATAGTTACTACAAATTCAAGTTTTATATTGTTGTAAATTTTAAACTTTACTATAGCAAAATTAAAAGGTGAGAAGTAATTACTTGAACTTACAGATCCTCACTAAACAAAGCCATCTAGCTTCTTATTTTAGACTTGTTACTTTAGCAAGATTGCTTTAAATCTGTTTGGTATTTTAGAAATAAGTTAGATGGGTGTTCAAAAACATAGTTTTGTTGCTAAATGGTGGTTAAATCCTCCCAAATAAAATTTAACTTCATGTTTTACAACAAGACCCAAAACATGAAATAAACTCTTAGACCTACACATTAATTCAGATTTTATGACTGTTGCTATAACTGTTTTTTAAACAGTTATTTCAGCATATTATTTATTAAAGTAAATTTAGATAGCCACTACTATGTAACCAATGATGCAATGGGAAGAGCAGGATATCAAATATTGATAGTTTCTGGCACTTTCCCCCTTCTATCGTAATATTTTCCTGCTGCTAAGTACCTCTTGCAAGTCTTCTTACTTGGTGGCTAAGAACAGTGCTAAGAAGTCCCAGCCAGGTAGGTTTCCTCCACTCATTTTTTTATTCCTCAGCTCTCAGCACTCTGATTAGATGACAGTTTCTTCTCTGTGATTTCTCTGATGACAATTCCTACCACCTATTTTACTACTTGTAATCCCTTCATCATTTTGGAAATCCTTTCCCTCAGTTTTCTGAAATTCCATCCAGCCTTGGTAACTGTGCGATTGAACTTTTGACTCGTTCTTACCACTTTCATTTTTCTAGGTCCCAGTATTTGCCTAGTATTGTAAAATTTTGTTTCTCTTTGTGTAAGTGCTGCTCAGAGTTAAATGCTGGTCGTTATTTGGAAATCTTTGTGACTTTGCTTTCCTTTTCTCAGCATTTGTCACCAGCATCTACTTTATTATTTGCTTATCTCTGATTGTCTGAAAAGAAGTCAAATCATTGAATCCTGTATTTACACCCTTGAAAGGTTTTGTTGACTTCTGCATGCAGGACCTTCACCAGCTGCTGTGTAACACCATTCATTCAGAGCTGTAGAATCACTGTCCAGGAGCATTTGCCCATAGTTATAATTTGCCATGGCAAACATCAGGCTTCTCTACCTCTACCAAACCCTGCCTTTAATCCTTTTCTAAAGTTTTGATTTCCAAATTAATCTTTCTTTTAGAATGACTGAGGCCATCTCTGTGAGAACAGATGTTGGCTTTAATTTAACATGCATTTAGAGCTAATGGCAATCATATCTGCTCTAGCTAATGTTTGCTACCAGATAGCTGCTTGCATTTTCCATCCTCTCTTTCAGTCAGTATACTGCTCGATTTTAATTTTAGTTTTGTTCACATTGAGGTTCTTCCCTCACGTTTAATCTCTTGTATGCATGCAGTTCTGTTATGTTGAAGTCACCCAGACAAGCTGCAGCTTCACTGTCTTCTTGTTTGGCATTGACATTCACCTGCATTAAACTGTTTTTGCTTTGGTTTGGCTTTTGTGATTTCACTTGTCTGAATTTTATATGGCAGTTGTAATGTAAACCTCTCCTGACTTTACAGAATTGCTTGCATATTCCCAGAAGTGTAGTCAGTGTTCTCTATTGTTTTCTGGAGGATAAATTTGAGCGTCTCATGCTGGAGAAAACAGTATTAATCTTCAATTCTGCAGAGACCTCTGCAAGTGATTCATTTACCAATTGTTTAAAATAACACGGCTTGGTAGAGGAAGTGATTAAATAACATCTGAGATACATATTACTCCTAACTAAATGAACATTTAAAGATTGATTCAGGTACAGAGAATAAAAAACCCCAAAGCCAAACAAACCCACCTTCCCTCCTGAAACAACAAAAAACCCCCATAAAACTAAAATGTTAACTAAAACAATTTCAGATGTCTATTATATATTTTTATTCTAACCACAGACATTTTACAAACATTTTGGGTATTGTATTAGCCTAAAAATTTCCTCCATGCCTTCATGTTCTCTATGTATCTATTAACAGAAGGTAGCAGGCTTTTAAAAGGAAGTAAAGGTATTTAAATTGTCAGATCCCCTGAAGTTCCATGAGAATTAGTCACCTCAAAAATGGTTGTGGAATGAAAACCCATGCAGAGGACTCTAACAGTATTATCGCTTGGAATGCAAAAATGTTTTTGAAAGAAGATAAGTCATGCTTCAACAAATATTTTCAGAAGCATTTGGAAAGTTTAGTGGTATCATGATTGAAAGAAACTCCCTTGGTGTCAAGGATATTCCAGCCCTTTTTCTCTTGTCTTTAACTGTTGGCAGATTCAGTATTTTTCCTGTCTCTTATGCTTATGTAGAGAGCACTTACTTAACCTTTGACTCCTCCCTAAATTTCAATGCCAACAGGATATCCAGAACCTTATTTCAGAGACATCTCCTCCTGCCCGCCCCGTGATGCCTTTCATCTTGATGCCTTGCCTGTTCCAGTTTCTCATCACGTATTTCATGCCATCTTTAGAATTCATCTTGCCCTACTTATCATTCAGAAAAACTCCTAACACTTCTCAGACACTTTCACTGATTTCTTCTTATCTTTGATATCAAACTAAAGTTCTGACCATTGTCTGCTGGGCTCTACATGGTTAATCCCCTTCCTGCTTCTATGAACCTTAGTTTCCTTCTCTGTACCCATTTCTATGTAACTCTACTTTCATCCATTTAAAAAAAAAAAAATTAAAATACGGAAATTGCTGTACATCTGTGTTTCCTTCCTTTACATCACCCCTGATCTTCCTGCCTGTGAGTACCTGCATTGCCTAGAGTTCTTGTCCACAGGAACATGCCAGACATAAAAGTTTAGATAGAAACCATCAGATCATGTCTGATCTTCTCTACATTGCAGTCCTTAACATTTCATATGCTTACTCCTGACAGCTGGTGTCAACACTGGGACAAGACTAAGGTAATGATCAAAATTTAATGGCATATGTAGTGAAGGAGACTCTCAGAGTGTATTGTCAAACCTTGCTAACATCAAACATAGTATGAGGGAAGCTCTGATGTACCATGGGATGCAGTTTTAATTTTCTTTTCCATAACTCTAACAAGATTCAGCAATAGGATTACAGTGTGTATGAAAATCTGTTTGTTAACAGCCTTTTGGTTGTTGCAGGTCTCTCATCTCCTGCTGCTTCTGCAGTGCTACTCTACAGCCCTGCAAACATTGTGTGGCTTTATTTGTAAAGTGGAATACATGCATAGGGTTTCTTCAAAACAACCTTCAACAGGGTTCAGGATCCTTCAACAAAAAGGCAAGAACCTGAATTCAAGGTACTTCAGTACATTTCCTACATACCCATTTTTAATAGTTTGGAGTACATTCACCATTATCAAAACCTTTTATCAACACGAGATTTGGTTCATTTTCAATGAGAGCAGCAGATTTGCTAACCCGATGCTTCCCTGGTATTCATCACTGTTACAACACCACTTTTTAATTGCATGCTTTTTTCAAATTTTTAGCTGTTGATTAAATTCTGTTAAATTACACACATGCCGTGTGAATTTAGTATGGCTTGATGCAGTCAAGGGCTGCATCAAGGAAAGCACTAACTGCAAGAGAGTCCAAACCAAAATTTGCTTTTTGTTTTTCTGAAACCTTACAGCAGCGCAGTAGTCAGCCAAAGAAGCATCCCT
Organism: Melanocharis versteri; assembly: GCA_013397845.1. Taxonomy (NCBI): domain Eukaryota; kingdom Metazoa; phylum Chordata; class Aves; order Passeriformes; family Melanocharitidae; genus Melanocharis; species Melanocharis versteri. Next base: position 910,187 of record VZTG01006780.1, on the reverse strand, counting down.
TGTCAGCTACTGGCATCGCATTTATATGTCCAGAACAGTGAGTCATGGCCAAACTTAGAGAATTGTGTCAAGTTGGGGGCTAAATTCCAGATGTTCCTCTGAAACTTTGTTTCTTTTGAAGTCTTAAAATGGAACTGAAATTTTGTTTCCCCAGCCTCTATGACATTTCTAACAAACAAAAGGGAAGACAAAACTAATTTTCTAGGAAGTGTCCCTATCTTCTTAAACGCATACCTCACCTAGACACAGGAAAATTATTCAAGGAATGTTTACAGAAACCATTTGAGAAATACTTCCAAGCACTTTCCCATTCCACTTAACATCCCAAATGATTTGAGAACAGCATCCTTCACTGTACTTATTACTTCTGATCTCGATAGGAAGAACTGTGAAGATACGCATTTTGTTTTGGTTTGAGTTTAGCAATAATGTAGATCCCAGCAGTCCTGCTTTTACTGGAGTCATTTCACACAGGCCTGCCAACAGTTCCGCAACTGGAGTAAATACCAAAGTTATGGATCAGATGTACAGCAGAAAGCAGAGTAAAGCTGTACTGATGCAATAGTAACAAGAGTTTAATCCCTGCACTCCAGCTCAGAGAAAGTCTCTGTTTCTGGAACAGCTCCATAGGCCTTGCATTTTGACACATGGAACATTAAAATGAAGACAGACAATAAAAGGAAGGAGAGAGTAAGTTTTAGGGACAAGTCCCTCTGGGATGGAAGCTAATTTCATTTGCTTCTCCCTTGGCTAACTGAAGCATCTCAACTGGTCTCTCAACTACCTTCCTGATTGTACAAGGAAGAGTTTGTCTTTTAAGACGATCTGAATAAAAATTGCTAATATATCAGAAATTACATTTTGACTATTCCTGCACAACACAACGCAACTTGCTGATCTTTTCTTTCTTTTCAGTTTGGGAGTTGTTCTGGATAAAAACAAGCAGTACACACAGAAACACACATATCACCACATACCCTTTGATAGCCCAATTAAAGACAACAGAGCAAAGCAAAAAACAACCAAAGAAGCAAAAAGGAAAGCTCTGCCACTCCAAGTTTAGAAAATGCTAGAAAGTCACCAGTGGTGACAAGGATTCCATGTTCTTTCTTTTTTTCATCATTCTCCTGACAGGCATTGGGGAACATCAGCAAGAGTTTCAGGCGCATCTAGAGGTTAAGTGCAAAAATGTCTCTTGAAGCAAATGCGTCAGCTAGGAAATCTCCTATCCCCACTCAAGGAAGTGGTCAGGAGATCCATCAATCACTACATCATCTATTATTACACTCTATTTTCCAAAAGCTGTCTTTGTGATTGTCCTCAGTACCTATGTCTAAGAGGACAGCTGGTTCTGTCTTTCAGTATCATGCTTATTACTCCTGAAAAGACCTAAATAATTTTGTCCATTTCTGCATGACAGCTCCCTTTTCCCATTTACTCAGAGCAGCCCAGATGTCTGCTCTTACAAGAACCTTCTGCAACCATTTTATCTTCTACTCCTTCGTTATCCCACATACAGTCACAGAACCAGCTACAAGAAAAAGGCCAAACTACCACTTCTTCATATGCACGACCAAAAGGGAAAAGAGCTCCAAATTTAAAAGCAGGCAGGGAAGCAGGGTCCAGCCATGCCTGCAACTTTACCACACTTTAGTGATCATCCTCCCTTTCTGCCAAGGATAGGCCTGGAGCTCATGACACACACTTCTAAGCCCAGCACAGTGAGTGTATTTTTGGGCCTAAAAGGTCCTTCCTAAGCAAGAGTTCCAGGAGTATGAAGTGTATTGATGCACATCCTCTCAGCATGTATCCTTTCTTGCCTTTCATAAACCTGCTATACTCAGCAGATTTCCTTCATTCGTTTGTCCTGTTAGCATCTACTCTAACTACCCAGTGTGGATATCCTGTCCCATATTGTGGAAAGCACTGGTCTCAGGACAATTGTTACTTATATTGCACATGCTGATATGTTGAGACAATGTGACTTGAATTACCTTCCTGATTGGATTATAGTTTTTACAACATCTGAAATTCTGATTTTTTAATAGGGACCCACTTTATTGAAGTTAAAAAGCTGTTTGGGTCTCGTAGAAATTTATTACTTAACATGGATTAATAGTGAAGTGATTCTTTTTACATTACTTAAACACTAAGATATGTGTATTAAACATTTGCAAAGTACATGTAGCAATTGTCCCAGTAACATTAGCACAAACATCATCTGCTCCAATCCAGTACAAAATATGTGGACATAACTATTAGGAACCATCTGGTGACCTGGCACTTGCTAGTACAGGAATGAAATTTTAATTAAGTTTTATTATCAGAAAGTGTAAGTGACAGCTCCCACTTGAAACCTCAGAGCCAGTAAACTGTCCAAATAAAGAGAAGGATGTCACCCAGTTAATGGGTTGGATCACACTGTGTGATTACATACTTTGTAAGTAATGTGCTCCTTCCCCATGTTCTTGGGCATAAATTGCTTGTGCAGTTGGAATTTTAAGAAGAACTGACCATATGGCAGGTAAATTGGGAATCACACTGCAATTTACTGAGAACAGGGCGATACAATAGATGAGTCACTCATTCCCCAGATCTGGCATGCCAGGATTGCATCTTGTGCAAGATAAAAGCCCAAAGGAAAGACTGTATTTTAACAATAAGACTATTCCAGCTACCACTGCACCTGCATTTGGGTTTATCTGGAGCTGTGAAACAAAGCTCAGAAGTTTAAGAAAACTTCTCTCCTGCCCCAACACTCACCTTACTATCAGACAGTGATTCATTCAGGTGTTGGTCTTCAGGGTCCCAGAATAGCAGCCCATCAGCACCAGATGAACAAGCCCTAGATTTCCTGTCTTCTCTCAGCCATTGGTAACTATTACTGCTATCTTTAACATTTAGTATATAACACTGAGGGTCTATCAAAAAAAATGTCACCTCATCCAAAAATGGTTCATCTTTTCTATATTACAGTTGAGTTATAATTCTAGTTCCACTAAAGGCATCGGCTCTGCAGGTACTGACCCATGAAAGTTATTAAAGATCTTAATTTTGCAGTCAATAAACCAATTTGCGATTCAATCACAAGCACCTGGAGAAGGTCTGTTCTGCTTCTACCATGTCCAGTTGTCTAAACCAGAATCAGAATTTGCAAATAAGAAAATTAAATCCAGATTGTGACCCTTGGCACTTTGGGTTAATCCAAGAAAATTCCACAGATCCACACTGCTGAAGAGAGTTACAGTTTCAATCTTTGGAGAATTGCTCCAGTGCACTTTCACAAATATGCAGATTCACTTGACTTTGCAACATTAACCTTGAAGTGTCCATCAGCTTAAGAAGTAGAGGATTTCTCTACATTCATTTTTAAAGCTTCAGCAATTCTCTTTTAGCAAAAGTGACTGCACAGACAGAAATCACTGCCATCCTCTGCACAACCAAGCAACCATAGCCTTTAGATTAAGCTTCATTGCATAAATATAATCTTGGTTAGTGTTTATATTTATGCTTTTGGGGCATTTTGTGTTAAATAATGTATTTTTCACCCACAAAATTATTTCTTTTAGGCCCTATGTTTAGTAAGGCAGCAAGCTTTGTACAAACAGAAACTATTGTCAATGTTGAAAAACCCAAACATAAATTGACTCTGCTCCTAAATTCAAGCAAACATCAGTAGCATAATCCTTTTCTCAGAGTAGGCTCTGCTTGGAAACTAAATGGCCAAAGTGCTCCCAAGGGCAGCAATTAGTATTTTAGCCAGTGGATTCATTTGAGGAGACTTGTAAATTTAATGAATTCCCCAGTAGTCAATCCATCATAGTCAGTAATATGCTGGCAATCTTGCTACTGATAATGTTACCAATACATTATAAGCCCTCATTTATTGCCTTAAATTTTAATTCAATGAATTCTGCATGTGAACTCTTCTCAGATGGTGATACTTTGTGCTAATGCAATCATAGATGGGCCATTTGGGAGCATAACAACACTGAACTCAGTACACTTGGCAGGACATCACTGGGAAGGCAAGACATTTCTCACCCGAGATTCTTTATCTCTTACCTCCCTAATACTTGTGCCTTTAAACTAAAGCATAATTAGATCTACCCCTTCTGGGCTTCATTTTATGGATTAGAGGAAAGCGCAGGGGAGAGGTCTGAGTGAAAACTCAGGCTCCCTATATATTCAGCCAGCTTTTAGACATGAATATGGAAGTGCTGAATCCAGCAGTGACATACAGAACTACAGGCAATAGTGCTTGAAGAAATCAAGAATTCATCTAACCCATCCCCTTGCCCTAAGGCAAAAATCAACTTGTAACTATATCAGTCCTGACAGATTTTTGTCTAGCTCTTTTTCAGGGGAAAAAAAAAATCAGTAAGAGAGATTATGCATCTTCCCCAGGCAGCACGTTCCTGTGCTTAATTATCCTGAACGTTAAAAGGTTTTCCCAGTGGCAAACCTTGGTGTCCTCTGACACAATTTAAGTCCATTTTTTTCCCTCTTACATGCCACAAAGAGAGCAGTTTTTCCCCTTCCTCTTTAAGAGAGCTTTCTGTATACTTTGGACTTGTCTTTCCTCTAGTTTTTCCTCTGGACCAAGCAACCACAGCTCTTTCAGTTTTCCCTCACATTGGTCGTTCTTGTTGCTTTCCAATAAGAGCCATACATGTCTTCCTCGGGATACAGTATCCTAAGCTATACACTGTCACTCCAGTGGAAGTTTCTCTAGGACCTCACACACCTTTCAGTCTCTCTCTGTTTAGTATTATCTGCAAGTGTAATACCCATGCTTCCTCCTCTATGAATTAGTTTCTAATGAAAAGATTGAGTATGCCCAGAGTCATAACAGACCCTTACAATGCCTCACTACTGCTTACCACCATTTGATCAGTGACCCATGGAGAACTATGCACTGAGAACACAAAACCAGCCACATGAGAAATTTCACATCCAGAGCATGTTTCCCTAGCTTATTTGCAGGAATGTCAGGGCTTGTGACACCTATTGATTCTCCCCATCAAAACAACCTGTCTATATGGCCATAGAAAAAAATAGATTAGTCTGATATAATTTCTTCTTGACAAATCCATGCTGGCTGTTATTCCCTTCCTTGTCAACTTTCAAGCACTAATACAATGTTTATGTGATTATTTACAGAATTTTCCCTCATGGATTTCAAAAGGAAAACAGTCAGGCAACATGCAAGTAATTGGTAGTAAGGACATTCTGTCCAGAAAAATAAATGATGATTAAGGGAACAAAACATATCTCAGTGGCTTATGTCTATAAACAACCAAAACTCTAATAGAACAAAGTGCAGTTGAATGGGAAAAAAAACCCTTTAAAGTGAGACTAAAGAAATCCTTTATGTTCCTTACTCATCTTTAGTCATTGTAAAGGTAGACACACCAGACCACACAAAATGAATAATGATAACATTAAACCATAGTAGTATGATCAGACCCCTTAAAATCCCTGAACAACTTTGCCTTAACAAAGCAAAGGATAAGGATAACTTAACTGCTACCAAACTACACTAACAAGACAGTTCAAGAGGCTCTAAAGAGAAGTAAATAAAGTTGCATTTCCACTAAATAGAAAATGCATTTCTGTGTAGGCTGGAAATTACTTATGGCACAGATTTCTTACCATCAGTGTTTAGGAATAAGTTTCCTTCCAGGTGTAATCAAGAAGAGCATCAAGCACCAGCTATTGCTGGATACAGAAGAACTCAAATCAGAAAGGAATTCAAATGCTTACGGGGACATAGTACTTGGGCTATGTCAAAAATAATAAAGCAGGCCCAGAGCACAGACCTGTGCCCTGGTACATGTACAGCCATGCTGTTTAACAGCCTGCAGCTCACCAGCTGAGCTTTAGTTGCACCCAGCAGCTCGATCCCACATGTGCAGGCTTGGGCTGCAAGACAGCATGGGCGGGGGCCAGCTCCCAGGAAATAGACCATATAAGACTGTCCCTGTCTAGAAGAAAAAGAATGTGAAGATATTGAAATGATCATGACTCTTCCACTTGACAATGGACTGGAAGGTAAACACAGCCTGCTGTATTTTACTACTAGATACGTAGCCTTGGAGACCAGACTGGAAACAGAAAAGGTTTCCCAAAGTGGTGTAAAGCACCTTGGGAAATTTGGGACAAGCTCAGAGCATGTATCTACCCAATCCCTCAGGGCCATCTCAATGCTGTATTTTTGGTTTTGCCTGGAAGTACCTTGCTCTCTGCTCACCACATCAAAAGGCCAGGCTAGGCATCCAATGGTTCATATAGAAAGGACAGGGAAAACGACCCAAATCCATACAGGCCTTGCCAACAGATCCTGGTGCATGCCTGTGTTAAGCAGCACACCTCCCTTTTCTTTCCCATTCAAGAACTGCATTTTCCTCTTCCCATTATGGCAGATCCCAGTCCACAATTTAGGAGAGATTGGTATAAACCTGTTTTCCCTATGGAAGGGCATAATCTCAAAGTTATCTTTTCTCCCCAAAGGACAGGGCCCCTCCAAATCCTGGCTTTTGAGGTAGAGAGTCTTGAATGTAGCTGGAAGGGCAGACATTGCAGCTCTTCACATGAACTTCAAAAATAAAGCAGAAATGTTCATGCTTACAGATTCCACTGTCTCCAGTCTTTACCTCTTTTTGGATCTGAGACCTCCAGAACGCCTCTTCATTCAACCCAGCAGAATCAATTCACTTAATCATTTAATTGAACCTCCCTCCACTATTTATTTTCACTTGGGTATCCCTTGATTACATTTTACCTTCTTACCAACATTTAAGCATTCTCTCTTCAAAACTGTACAAGCTCTTTCACAGCTGGACTCAGGTTATATTTTCCCCAAATAAAAAGCTGCAGCATCCTTTCCTTCTTTAATTTTTAAAACTGTTTGGTTTGAAGACTCCACTGTGTCACACACTTCATGCGAAAGACAGATAGCTTTGCAAAACCTGTGAGTTTTCCATTAATTAATTTTGACCAGTCAGTTGGCACTTTCATGCCTAGAAAATAATTCTTAAGGAGAACATTTTCACTTTATTGTTATCTGAAAAACTACTGTGTATTGAGCACCAATATGAATAAAGCTGAATGACAGCTTGATCAAAGTCAAAAGTTAGGTTTTATGTCTCAGTAAACACTGGTGGAAGCTATAAAAACTAAAACAAGATTACTTAGAGTGCAAGAAGAGAGTATTTCAAGACTTTTTTTTAATAAACCAACATTTAAACAATATTGTTTATAAAAGCATATGGCATACAACAGATGGACTGACATTTGCATTTCAGTAAAGGAAGAGAGCTTTAAAAGTTAGGAACTTTAAAACCAGCAGCAGAATTTGCAAAGCTAGAACAGAGCTACAGCATGCCTTCCTTCATTCCTTATGCATGACTCCAGCTTTAGTGGGCTTAATAAATCATTCTAAGCCTTGTATTCACAGTGAATTTTTAAAAGTATCTGTCAAATAGATACTTCTGTATTTAGAATTATTTTTTCTTTAACTATCCAAAATATATCATTTAAATACACACTTAAACATGTAATGATTGGAGTAGTAACAGAAATTTTTGACTTTAAATTTGCCCCCCAACAATATCAGCCCATTCCTACTTCACAAGGGAAAAAGACAGCAACACCTGTAAATGTATTTTGCATTTCGTGATTCAGTTTGATTTCACTGTTCATGGATAATCCTTAGATGTGATACAAGAGCTTCTTATGTTTTTTCCTATTACTTTCCCTACAGAAAGTTATTCCACAGTGATTGGGTTAGCACAGAACACATTTGCGTGATACACTCTTTTTTCTATGGCCCATCATAAGAAATTAACTTTTGACTCTAAACTTGGTTTCTGTTCTGAAAAGAATAAAGTACAATGAGCCAAACCTGAAGCAGATTTGCTCAGATGGTTTGGGATTTCAGTAACTATTGATTTAAGCATGGATATAGAACTTATAATACAGTTCCTATTACATTATTCAGGCTTGAATCTACTATAGAAAAAGTGAATTTTTAACTTGTAAACAAAAGATAAAAAAATTCTTTACTAAGTCAGATTTCTCAAGCACTTGGACTGGAGGCTTCTTGGCAACAACAAGAGCTTTGCCTTCTGTGTTACTCTCCCTTAGGCAAAAAGAGATGAGTTGCCTGCTTTTACAGAGTGGAGATACATTCATTTGATGTCGACTCTTAGCTGGAACCTATCAGATTTAACAACAGAAGCAACTCTGAATTCCAGGAGCAATTCCTTATTTAGTGCAAGCAAGGAGGTGGGGAGATGCAGATTGGCAAAAATATGGAGAATCTGTTATCTCACTAATGCATTTAATAAGCATATTTTCCGAGTCAGCTATTCTTAGATTAATTTCCTTTGGATGCACCACATTTAAAGGTGTTAGCCCTCAGAGCATACAAATTCAAGAGTAAGAAGTTGTAAATTATGGAACAGATTTCCCTTCAACAGAGGACAAACTGGAAAAGTTATCCCAGAGCCAGAGCACAATAAAGCCTGTCTTTCAAAGATAAGCTGAAAAGACGTTTCCATTGGGAACTAACCACTTAGTTAAATAATGATATGCCAAGTTTTAAAAGCTGTTTTATCTAGGACTTTACAAAGTAGGCTGTACTGGGTGCAACTTAAGGTCCAGTAAAAACTCTAGGCAAAGGTCACATGTACAACAGCCCTTCCTCAGTGTACTTGCAGCCTTTGCTGGATGCATTGGCCCAGTGATGCAACCTTGACAACATGCTGACGATCCCTGCAGTGCTAAAGTAATCATTTCAGCCAGCTGCACCCCAGACACCCTTGCTCCATCCTTTTATCCTGTGAGAAAGCACACATGGGATTCTCTCAGATCCTTCTGACTTTATTTTCCAAGGGCCTGTGGTCGAAACAGCCCTTCTTCCAAAAGAGAGATGGCAAAAGCAAAGGATAATTTGCAACACACACTTCAGTTGCAGTTTTGGAAGAGAAATCAGATCAGGCTAACTACATTTGAAGCACTGGAGATACTTTCAGGCTGACCTGATGGTTAAGATACTCCAGATCAACTAAGAAGGATTGTAAGTTAAAATTAGGTTTCTTTGAATCATAGTCATTGTTCTCAGCAATCAACACAAACCATTAGCCAGTCTTTATTTCCAGCACTACTGTGATGATCTTTGGGTCTTGAGATGCATCCTGGATTAACACAAAGATAGGTTGGGAGCCTGTGAGTAGCATCCTTTTCTGCTCTCAGGGCTGATCAAGAATGGTACTCTGTCCGTCTCTTTGGTGCCAGAATCATTGGGCACACAGTCAATGTCATTCTTCTGAATGACTGATTCTTTTCTGAAGTTCCTACACTGGCATTGGCCATGATGTACAAGCCAAAGGGATTCTCCACAAGCTCAGGTGAACATGCTCTCTTGAAAGCAAGAGGAGCTCATTTGTATGGATGAGCCAAGCAAATGAAGAGATGGAGTTACTGACAGTGTGCTGGAAGAGCTCTCGTTTTGGAACAACTGCTGGCAACATGAAGGCTCAGTGATCAGGCACCTCCATCCCTACCTTCCCACAATGCCCCAACCTACTGTGAAGTTGTGAAAGGCTGTGAAACGCTGCAAAACTAACTGAAGGGGAAAAGAGATCACTAGCCCTTTAAAATCTTCTGTTGTTTAGCACTGGTTCTACAAATAGGCAGAATATATAGTTTCTGCTAGTCTCTTTTAGTCCCCTGAGAGTCCCTTTCTATAAAAAGACATTTATTTTTCCTTTAGATATCTTTGAGTTCAGAAACAATACAAGTTATTAATCATTGTCAAGTTTTGAACTTCTTCCTCTTCACAATAGATTTTTGAATAATAAATATTCATTTATTGACCTAGAAAATCTGGCTTTTTGCAGGCTTTTGCACTCATGGCAACACAATCAAATACTGCATTTTCATCTGCACATTCTCCACCCTCAAATACCCAGCCTCCTCTAAAAATACTACAGGTAGCAATAGTAATAATACAAAAGTTGTCTCAAAAATAATCCAAACCCTTGTGTAACTGCAACAAATCGAGGCTGAAGGGTTATTGTGGGAAAGGCATTAGACCATGAGGGACCAAAACCAGGGTGATGAGATAAACCTCTTGGTCAAACATTCAACATGGTTACTGGGTTACAAGGACTTAATTCTTAATTCATAACTTCTATCATCTGGGAAAAAAAAGTTCCACAGAGAATTTACTCTTCTGGTAAGCAGAGCAGCAGAAACCAGACACTAATAACTTTTTTTCAAACCCAACCCAGCCAAGTAGCTGAGAGGTCAGCTCCAGTCTAAGTCCTTCAATTCTCCTCTAGTTCTCTCAGTACACAGAAATAAATAGCCTAAGACCTATAGAAACATCCACTGAATATCCACTCCAGTGGCCCATTGTTCTACCTTCACTCAAAGCAGTGACTTCTTCCCTGGACTTTGACTGTCACCACAGGGACAAGCTAGGACATGGGCCTACCTCAACAGGGTCATGGAGACCAGCACTGCTGCAACATGACTAGAGCAAGGATTGACAACCCCCAGGATTCAAAAGGGGCTCTGGATCATGGGCAGGGTGGTCCCAGGTAAGACTTACCAGGGCCGTTAAGACCTGTGGGTGCTTCCAGGGCTATGCCACTCTTCTTCCACATACCTTTATCCAGTACAACATAGATCTTCTCACTGAAGGAACAGCTGGTGTAAAATTCAGAGCCACGCTTTAGTGTAGTCTTCCTACTGCCTTTCAAAATGAGATTACTTAATGGTCTCAGGTGTTTAGCCCAATCCATACAGCTCCTCCCAGTATGAGGTACCCTCAGTCATGTGATGGGGAGCAGCTGTAGATACTTCTTTCCCACCTAAAGATACCTGTGGCTGCATTGACTCCTGGTCTTTCCTTGCCAGCACACAAATCTCCCTTAATTCCTCCCCTGTTGCCCAGGATAGGGTATGATGTGGCACACCAGCCACAGGCGCTTGTAAATGTACAACAGAGCTGACCCCTGTAATACCCTGTCTGCAGACTAATGCCCTGCTTCATCCCCACAGCATTTGGCATACTTTATCAAGCTCTTCTTTTTTCCATAGCTTCCCACAAACCCAAGCAAGGGAACAACAGTGACAGTAGCCATTTGCCATCTCATGGCACAGGGGGGTTTCCTGCAAATACAGTTTACCTAAATGCCATCTGCTCTCCCACACAGCCAGGAATGTTTTTCTTGGGTAAGGAGTTATCCTGGATCTAGTTTATGTAACCCTCTGAGGCATGTTAAGCCCAATGCCCCATTGTTTTCAAGATTTAGATACATTGTTTAGACAACCAGGGTCTAAAATGATGTGTTCTAAAGTCTAGTTGTGGTTAATTATACAAAGGAGTAAGAAAAAAAATCTCTTGCTTTCTTCTACCTTCGCCTCTGACTGAACTCCCCCAGTTTGTTTGTGCTAGCTCTCTTGTTTATAGCCAGCGTGGGTCTCACACTGGGCTGTCCTGAGATGCATTAATGATTTCAAAGCACTCTGTTCCTCTGTGCATTCCTCACCCTTGCTACAAGAGTGTTATTAATCACCTACAAGTCCCATATGTCTCCAAGCTGAAGAGCCCATCCCTCCCTCCAGAAGCCTCCTCCTAAAGCCTCATGGGCGAGCCTGCCCATCCTCCCTGCGCCTTCCTCTGCTGACCCTAGAGCTTGTACAAATTGTGCTGACTTTTCAAAAGAAATGACTGCAGGTGCCTCGTTCTGTGTTTATTCTGGCGAGGCTGAAAATAGCAACTGCTAACAAATATTTTGCCCTTCACAAGGCTTCTCGCAGAGATGCAGCTGTTATCTCATCTTCTAAAAGTGCCAACCCTAAGGGTAAAACAGACACTTAATTAGGTTAGGATAAGCTTCAAAAAGGTGACTATCTAAAATTCGTACCCATAATGCTGTATGGGCTCAGATCCTTACACCAAATTCTCACTTGTGTGGTAGGGAAAAATTATTTCAAGTATTTTGTTTCCTATACTTGTGTTTCACGGATTGATGGCTCTGCCCAATCATCAAAAGCAGCAAGTAAGAAGAAAAAGCACGGCTTTGTTGAGATGGACAGACACCTGGGTCATAACATTAAGCTTTCAGAGAATATATCACCAAATATTTCTGAATTTAAAAACCTGCCAAGGCAAGGTGCATCCACGAGGAGTCCTCTGCAGATTTTACAGTGAAACCATTGTGTTACACAGAGTTTTGGGATTTTTGTCTGCATCCTGTGAAAATCCACACAACAAATGGTGGAACTTGAGGCATCTTTTCCCCAGTAAACTTTAGCACCCTAACACAAGGAACTTCCTGTAATTAGGGGCACAGTAGTTAGTGCCAAATTTGCAAGGAACAAATTCATGTCCGATTCAATTATTAATACACATTTCAAAACATACTGGGCTTTGGACAAATGGCCCCCAAAGTAAGATAAGCAATTTTATTTTCTGATCCTCTGCCATCCATACTAAAAGGAAAAGTTGTTCAAGCACATTGCCATTTTTATGAAATAACAATTACAATAATACTAATACAGAACAGAATTTGTTTTGGAAATTGAGCCCCATATGAGAGCCTCACCAAGGAACTTCTGTCTCACAGTTCTGCTGCAACAGAGTCTACAGGAAAAGTTCCAAGAGAGACTAAGCAAAAGGTCAAATCAGAAAGTTTATAATGGCTTAGTCTGAAAGCTCCAGGTAAAATCCTTTAATCCATTTTTGCAACACCCCATCGTCCTTTTTTATATATATTCAAGATGAGAGTCATGGGCCTTCTGACTATTTTTTTTTTTTTCCATTATGCCTGCTCTGAAGGTTTGAAAGCTTGCCTCAAAAGTTTAGGAGGACAGCTAGGGCAGCATGTCAAGATTATGTTTCCCTGCTCAGGTATATGAAACTATTTTTAAAATGATGGGGTACTATAGCCTGGGTAAGAGGCAAAAGGGATTAAGCCTGATTTAAAACACTTGAGGCTAAACTATGTTTAATATTTAAACAGAAATTGCCTTTCTGGGATTTCATACGGGCTATGTCAGTTATATATGTAGTTTCACGTAAGCGCATGACACACACACACAATAACTTACTGCAATTAAAAATAAATACAATGAATCCTTGCACCAATCCATAGAAAAGCAGATGTAAAGGAGACTACAACCTGAAGTTCTGAGTTGCAAAGATATTCTTTGACAAATGGCTTTGACTATTATTACATAGGTAGAGAGAAGATTAGAAAACCAAGGACTTACATCAAATAAAAAAGACACCTCAATGTTCATCTCCGACTTTTGACTGTCATCCTGTTTTTCTTCAAGTTGGCAGACTTCTGTGCCCCACTGTTTGTCAGGAAAATGCTTATTGTAATAAGGATGGAAATATTCCCCTGCAACTGCCCCATGCAGTGTAAGGAAATAAAAGAAATCGTCTTCTTTTCTCTGGATAAATTCCAGCCTCTGTATGTTTTTATAGTTAAAACAACAATAAACATTCAGGTCCCTCAATAAAATGAATCATTAAAATCCCACAGTTTTTCCTCTCTCACCAGGAGAAGAAAATCAGTCTGAAAATAGGCATTGTTATGGAAGATCCCTGGGTACGTATAGTAGCTTCTCACCCAGATAATTTTTTGTAAATGCTCAGGGCCATGGTTCTGCATTTTCCACAAAAAGCATGCAGTAGAAAATGTGTGGACAAGCAGCCAGGGTCTAGGGCCATGTATTACAGAAGTATAATGTGCATCACAACTATCCTTTTTGTAAGTCATCATCAAGGAGGACTGGAAGAAGCTGTGGCTCAGAGTTCCCTCAGGCCAAAAGCAACACCCATGGGTTGCTCTGTGGACTTAGCCTATGCTGGATGATAGCTCATGGATAGGAGCTGTCTAGCCCAGTTTCTATTGCTGATAGCAAAAATTGCAGATAGAAACCCACAAGTGTTCCAGTTGCTCCAGCTTATTCTCTTTACTTTGTTTCACAACGCTGTGATTCATGTCTGGATGGCATCCAGAGTTCCCACTTGTAAGGGAATCCGAAATAATAAGCAAGAGCTGTTTCAGGAGTTCCTGACTGAGCTGGCTGGGCTTATCCCGACAGTTCTGTTTCAGGGCTCCAAGCTGATCCGTGCTGAGTACACAAGGAGAGATAACTCCATTGCTCCTTGAAACTCACACAGCTGCAAAGGCTTCTGCACCCCAGGACAGACAGGACCCGATGTTGTAACCCCTCAGAGAGCTAGGCAGGACACATCTGTTTCACTTCTCAAGCACATACCTTGAAGAAATCACTGTGTCATAGAATTTGAGAATTTCAATATCAAATAATAACTCAAAAGCATTTATATTTACTTCTGCCAAGGTGTGGGGGGCTAGCAAAGAAGTGAAGAGAGAGCCTTAAAATGTTATTCAATAAAATAATCACTGCTAAATCTTGTCTGTAAAATATACATTGTTGAGGTCAACTGACAGCTTTAGTCATAAACCTTACTGAGTCTTTTCCCAAAATCATACCAAATTTCAGACTTCTCAATGAAAACAACTGAACTTTGCTTGATACCTAGCTTTTGGCACACCTGTTGAAGAGCTTTTTAGAAAAGCTTTTTATTTAGATGCAAATAACCACTCTTTCAAGACAAAAGGTAACTAGTATCATAATCATTCATGTTGCTAAAGTAGAGAAGGGGCTGGAGTTACACTGGGGAGCAGTCTGACCCACCATCTTCCAGCCTTAAATTAATTACAGGAGGAAATTTACCATTTTTATATTTTACTTTTACAGGTCATTAAATACCACTGTAATTGCTGCTCTGTTTCCTTTCTAGAGCATGAATTCTAATTAATAGTATTGTAGTAAGTTAATGTAATATGGTAATGACTTGAGAATAGCTTAACTGTTGTCATTATAGAGCACCTGCAGATGTTCAGCCAATTGTCTCATTCATTATCTGACTATTCTCATGTATCCATACATTGAGAAAACTTTGCCTGCAGGAAGGGCAATGAAGTGTTTCCAGCATTACTACTGGAAAAAGCTTTGCTTTTTCTAAGGGTGAAATGTCCAAGGGGCAAGGAGGAGGTAGTGGCTACATAGTAGAAGTTTTTTTTTGACATCACTAACATTTTAGGAAATTGAACTATCTCCCAAAGTCTGTAACCAGAACACCCTGTCCTATGCTGCCTTCCACCTGCAGCTATTATAATAGTTTAAATTCAGCCTCACATTGCAAATGCCCACCAGCTCTGGGTAAGTTAAGACTGGACCAATTCTACATCATTTCAAGCAAATTTGCATGTGGACATGACTAAGAATAACCAGGTGGCACTATTTTTGCTCCACTTAATGGTGCTTATCTAGATGAAAAGAGAATTGTTTCTGGAGACCTAAAAGGGGGAAAACTGACAAATATACTTTAAAATTTCAATCCCTATCATCAAGAAACCTCTTTTTTTAAGGTGTTACAGCAGTGTCAGGGTATTTGAACCACTGGCCTGCCATTTTTTTCAGTATTTGCCTTCCTAAAGATTGGCATTTTCTTTATGGTTTGTATACCTTCAACCATAGCCTGGAACTAAAAAAGTCAATAAAAATGAAGGACATAAGCTTCATGGAACTAAAATACCATTTCCAAAATGGAGGTAAGGAAGCAGAGGGAAACAGAGTGAAGTGACTTTCCACAGCCACTTTAGTTAGAAATAACGTAAGTAGCAACCTGGAATAAAAGAAAAATTGAGGCATGCCACCTGTCTCATGCAGCATTCCACTCCCTGCAGGGACACCTTCAAAGGGATAGCATGTTGCTCAGACCCTTGTCCAGTCAAGCAAGGTTGACTGGTCTCCAAAGATGGAGACCCTTCACCTTCCCTGGACAATGTGTCCCCATGCTGCATCCTCCTGGCTGTGATATTTTTGTCCCGGTTATCAAGCCAGTGTTTCTCACTGCAGTGTGTGACTGATGCCACTGCGTGCCCAGCACTGTGCACCTCTGGGAACAGCCTGGCTCCATCTTCTCACCCCTTCCAGCTGCAAGCAGCAAGCAGATCTCCCTGAGTTTCCTCCAGGCTTAACGAAGTCCCTTCATCTTACCATGCGCTGAAATTGTTTCCATTCAGAAAGTGAGTGTGCTTTCACTCTTGGCTAGAGATTTACAGATTTGCCTGTCCTTGTTTCCACATCAGGGTTGGTAGCTTTTCAGGACTGGCACGCAAGACTGTACTCTCTTTCCTAAATTAGAGACTCTGTGTGCTGGTAGGAAGCCAGCAGGAGATGCTTCCTTTTCGGCGGGTGACAGTGCCAATCAGCCTACAAGGAGTACCGGGCATCTGTGTGAACGTGTGGCTCCTGGCAAGTGTAGGTCCTGGGGCTCCTTCGTTCCCAAATGCTGTCTTTCCCAAAATGCTGCAGGCCCCAACTCTTTTCTCTGCTTGGAAACCTGCCTGCAGTTAGCGCTGCCTGAGCTGCCTCGGTCATAAGGACTGAAATAGATGTAACCTTGTTTCCAAAGCATGCTGCGGTTACGTAAAGCATAAAAGGACTGTTCATCTCATTGTGAAAGGCAACGGGAGTTCTTTACAATTTATTCAGGTTCTCACTCTGCAAGTTAAAACTTACAGTGTCAATAGAGCCTCTACCCTGACAGCCTTTAAATGGGAAGGAGGACAGATGACCTTTGTGGCATATGCTTTAGGTGTCTGTAGCACGAGAAACATTACAGTACCATTTTTGGGAGAGAAGAGACGAATTTCTGGCAAAGGAGCACAACTGAGTGAAACAAGCTGCACATGCCTTGCAACCTCCTCTCCTCAGTAGCAGAGATCTGATTTTGCTCTTAGATTTGTCAAAATACAGTAAAGCAACAGCAGAATTCCACAAAGAATGGACCCTTAATTCACAGTAAGATAAATGTGCCCTTTATTCTGCTTCAATATAGATCATCTTTATCTATATATTTGACATCCAGGTTCACTGAGTCCAGGGACTATTGTGCAGCAGAACTATAAAAGAGCATTCATTCTCATTTAGTTTTGTAATTAATCTGAGGCCCTTGGATCTAATTCAAGGCCATCTCAGTGTCTAAGTTTTTAAAGAGTTGTTCCTATTTTATACCAGCATGTGTTAAAGAAAATATTGGCCTCTTTTCCTGGACCTGGACTTGTGCAATGCTTACATGTAAAAATAATCCCACTGAGACCCCCCTAGCTGCTTTGATTGCAAAAAGCCAAATGTTCCTATCTCTACTATACAGTGAGAAAAGGAGCAAAGGGCTCTGCAAACTGGAAGAAAGGAGAAGACAAAAGCACAGATGAGAGGGGAAAGAGCTTTGCTCCATATTCCTGGTAAGTTTGCAGAATTTCTCCCATACTTACACTGCAGTTTAAAATCTGTTCAGAGAAGCCAGCCAGCAGTCCCTGGAAAAAGCATTACCTTTAACAACCAGCCCGTTTTTTAGTCAAAGTTAATGCTTCTTTCAGCAATGTCACCAGCACATAGGTGCAGCTGCAATTGCCCACTGTAGCACAGAGCAGTAGCAAAGCAGCTCTGGCAGGCAGCATTTTTAAGGGTAGAGCTACCACTTCTTGGAATAGTGAGCAAGAGCAAACCAGTGCCACTGCCACGATGGACTGCCCTAGGCCTCTGGCATGAACAGGGCTTTCATCCCTTGTGCCAGGCTCCAGGGCTGTGGGGAGGTGAAGCTGAAGTCTGCTGAGCAGCCGCAGTACACACTGCGTACCTCGGCCTTTCCTTTCTTGCTGCGGGGAAGCCTCAGGTTTGCAGCATGCACAGGCTCCATAACACTCATGCTATCACAAACCTCTTCTCACTCCAGGAAAGTGCTTTGGGTTTATGTCAGTGTGCAGAGCACTTCAGATAGCTTCTCCTTTCTACAGAAGTAGAAAGGTAGGAGGCATTTCACCACGATGAGCAGGAACTAGCACAGAAGCAGAGAAATGACTCCTCACAGTTTCACGGGTGCTAAACTCTGACTAGCTTTTGGCTGACAGCTAGGGAAAAAACGGGAGAGATGTGCTTTCTTTCCCCCTTTTGCTCTCAGGAAAGATCTTGAAAGAGCTAACTTCAATAAGACTAGAAAATGGAAGAAAAGAGACAAGGGAGGTAGAACAGAGATGACCCCAAACTGACTGTTCACTCTCTCCTCTGTGATTCATTCTAACTCGCCCACTTGACCTGCAGACAACTCCTTCCAGTAAGGGGAGGGGGGAGGAATCTCTTTTAGGGATGTGAGCATGGTGCTAATAATGCCAAGGTTGTGGGTTTGATTCCCATATGGGCCGGTCACTTAAGAGTGGGACTCAGTGATCCTTCTGGGTCTCTCCCAACTACAAATATCCTGTGCTTCTGTGATTTTTCTCTGAATAGAGAATGCTCAGTCATCTACAGCTTCCTCCATCACTGTGAGAGAGATTGCAGTCCAGAATGGAAACAGGAGACCTGTTATAGCAGTGATGGTGAATAGGGGAAGTTATCTGCTACTGAAACAAATGGTGTTAAAAAAAACCAAACAAAACAACAACAACAACAAAAAAGAGAGGATCTGCCAGATCAGACATAAACACCAGAGTCATTACTTCTCTGAGAAAAACTACCTGTGTTCTGTCTGCTATCTCAGTAGTGTCTGAACTATCTCAAAAGCAAAGAAGGAGTGTTAGAATGCAAACAAAAAAAGAAGTAGGAACAGAACAGTGAAGTTTTATGTGACAGAAATTGGAAACTCAGACTTTTGTGCTAACGCAAAGTACTGACAGTCCTTTGCAATTGCCGTTTGACATCAGCCCCTCGGTGTGGTCTGTCCTGTGTCACCAGTACCTAGCTGACCATGAAGGGTGTCAGGCTGACAGCCAGCCAGAAGACCTCTACTGCAGTGGCCTTTACAGAATTGGCTGGAGCTGGAATGCATGAAAGTGGAACTACTTTTAATTTTTCATTTAAAAAATAACCCTCTCCCTTTTCTGGATCTGGGAAGAGACAAAGGTAAAATAAAGTCTGGTTCAGAACGATAACAAATTGTCAGCTCCAGTGAATTATCACTATCATGAATGTCATTTTTTTACTTAATGATGCATCTCAAAGAAACTACTAAGTGTGCACATTACTTTCTTTTAGTGCACATTAGTGCATAGTAGAAGGTAGGGAAAATCTAACCAGTCTTCCTTAAATTTAGAATTCTTGTATTTGGAAAACCTTGCAATACTCTGAGCTTCTGTATGCAAGTTGTAACATTTATTGTACCTTACTATATTTTGTTCCATCTTAATACAGTTCTGCAGCAGTCAGCAAAGAGTCTATCCTGAGTTCTTCCCAGTTACAAATTTTCCAAAGGAAATTCATTTTCCAGGGTAATTTAAAAAATATATTATATTCCAAGCTGTTAGCAGATACTTTTCTTTGAACTGGTTTCAATCTTTGTTCTACAGCAGCCAACCCACTTGCAAAGAGTGTTTCCAAGGCTTGTTATTCACATGCAAGATCCCAGCAACACTACAGAACTCACTGAAGATGTGTGATATGGAATCACTTCCCCAGCAGACTGATCCTGCCTCCATAAACTTGCCATTAAAGGTAATTACCTACATGCCCCATCTAGGAGTCTGTACATAGAGGGAACACTAACTTTGAAGGCTCTTCATTTTATTCTCTGGGAGTATTTGAGCAATTCCTATTTGCAGCAATGCTGGAGTGGCTATGGAAAGTTGTCTACATAGCTTAAGTAGTTGATCAAGAGCTAAGACTCCCTTTTTTTCATTCTCCAGTCAGTTCTCAGACACCTCTAGGTGATGAAAATACAGTGAACCCTTGGGATTTAGAATTATACCAGATGCCACAGACTCAGTTAAATATGCTTTAGCTGCTGGACCACAATGTCATATTAAGCACATGCCAATTCCCTGAACCACTGCTCGACCCTCAGACAGGCCATTTCTTTTTCTAACCATGATAACTGACAATGGGTAGTGAGTGATTCAAGAGGAGAGCAGCAAGCACTGCATCCTGGCAGTGAGAAAAGCTAAACCTGTTCATTCCATGGCTGTATTTGTCCCTTTCTGCTATCAGCCAAGGGTGACAGATGAAACATTGTGTTAACCTGATGTAATTAAAAGATAGACCTAGCAGGAGACAGTACAAGCGACAGCTGTCAAAACATAGTTCAGGCACAACATTTAAGAGTCTCTTATCAGTGTTTATTCATTCATTGGTTGAACTAATAGAGAAGAGCTTGTGTACAGCTGCAAATGCATGTCTGTACTCGGGAAGACAAGCAGTCCTTGCAGGTTTCTCATGGAGCTGTGGAACACTGGTGCTGGTTGTTAAGATACCAGCTCAGTACTTTGTATCTAAGACTAGCTCTAGACGGTGTTTTATATTTGCAGTGTTACGCATCACAGAAGTGGATCCCAATGATTCCTTGCTCAGCAGTCCTGTTTCTCCATCTCAGTGACAACCAATGGCCTTCACTCAGCAGAAATTGTCCCTTTGGATATCTTCAGCTTAGACAATTTCTGGCTGGACAGTGCTGCCTTTGTAGTTAAATACAAGTACAACAAATGAGGAGTGTTTGGCTAGATTTTACTCTTTGTAGCAGGGATGGTGAGGAAAACCACTGCCCTGTCTTACAATGGTAGCTTGGGTGACTACTTGGCTGCCTTTAATTGGCAGCAGCATTCATCCCAGTTCTTCAAGCTCAGTTTCTTAAGGAGAACTGTAGGATTCAATCCAAATTGAAAATGAGTCTTCCACACTTCAGTCTGAGGAACAAATTCTAGTGTCTGAGCCGTTTCTCTGGCTCCAGTCACAGGGAGTGCTTCCAAGTACCCAACACAGCCCAATACGTGCTCCCCTTGCAGACCACACGTGACTCAGCAACACAGGTTTGCCATTCCTGTTAAAGTTCCACTCTGTCACAAAGAAGTCAAAGGTTACCCTCAGATGGATGAAGCTAAATGTCATACTAAACTATAGAAATACATTCAAAGAAACTTCTAAAACTTCTGCTTTGTGGAATGCTGTTAAGGCAAGGTCTGAATTACTGCATTCATTTTGGTAGTCCACTTCAAGGAAGAGATCTAGAGAACAGCAGGTTATGATCAAAGGAATGGGAGAGATTTAATCTGGAAAAGAGAAGGCAGAGGGAAAACTGTAAGCTTCATGTACATAAAATACTACTGTAAAGTAGGGAACTCTTCCCAATGCCTGTTGCAATAGGACAGAATTAATGGTTTTGATTGCACAAGGGAGATGCAAATTTGACATAATGAAAGCTTTCTAGTGGGAAGGTTACTCTAGCACTCAAAGACTGTGTGTGGAAAAGGTGGAATCTCCATCAGTGGAGGTTTTTAAAAAGAGATTAGACAATCATCTGGTCAGAACAGTTAAGGGGAGTGGATTCAAGAAGCTCTCACAGTATCTACTGATCCTGTATTTACAGTCCTAGAAAAGATTTTGTAGGTTGTTTTACCGGCAACTGTCTGGTTCAGACTCTAGCTGGCAGGGATGACATTCAAGAAAAGTCATGGGTAAAACACCTCAAAATGGGTGTTTCTACATTTGCTTGCATACTACTGTCATGATGGAAACTCCCCAAACTTTAGTGTGTTAACCCACCAAAACAGTGCTTTTCTGTTTCAAAACATGTAGGGCTGTAAGTGGAAGAATGTATGGATGTTAGGCATAATGAAACCTCAATCCTAGAACCTCCTGAGTGGTTTCCCTTTTGATTTTATGATCACAATAAGGTTTAGATGCACACACAAATATGATATAGGAAGAATTAATGATATGCTTTTATAACACAAAAACTTAATTTGAGCACACAGCATTCACTCATAATGATCTCATTTCCACAAGCCTCGCTCATGCAGGTAATCCCCTTAAACCTGAAGGTACAGAACCCACGAAGGAAACAGCACAGCTCATCAAAACAGGAGTCAGGACTGTGAGATTTGCAAGGCCAAGGCACCAGTTCATACCAGTAAGCTACTACTCTTGCATGACATCCTTATAACTACTGGCAGCTGGAAAAAGGAAGATGCTATCTGGAATGAAAATCAGAGATTAGGCAAAATTTATTTTGCTGCTGCCAATGAAAACACCAACACAGGAGACCAGATTTTAAAAAAGAACATGTGTCAATATGCGGATATGCATGTGTTATCTTTTAGCGCTGGGTGTTCCCCACTGCTCTATGTAATTTAAAGATCTGCTGCCATCAATAACTTATGTATCCAGTCTTGTGCTCCATTGTTACATCTTACTATTCTTATTTTCAAGGACATTTTCACATTTTGAGACATATTTTTATAAGGGAAATCCCCGTTGTACTTTTCCTGTAGTGCTTTATTTTCTTCCGAACTTTTGACCTAACTATAAATGGATTTTAGGTTACAATATTTAACACATGTATCAAGACAAGGTCTCATCTGAAACTTCCTCATCATTCCTTTCTCACGCCTCCTTCCCTAGGCTTCACACTAGATCTCAGTATTTAAATTTTTGTACCTGACAGTACAAAGTGAGTCACTGGAAACTCTTCCTGCAGTGGAAAAGGAGTTTTAGTGGTAGTCTGATGTGCCTTCACAAAGCACAGACCAAAGACATCTCTGGTTTATGACTCCCATTTGCCTATGCAGCACACATTTCAGTATACATCACATGCTCAGCAAGGGATCTTCTGGTCTCAAAGTAAAATTCCCACTGTGGGCATTAAATGAAATTAGCAGGTGGCAAGAAGTTCAAAGCAAATGAGAGATTCTTGATGATGCAATACGGGGTTAAGCTGCAGAACATCTTAGCAGGAATATGTGTAAAAGTGCATATATGTTCAAAATTGGAAAATTCACAATAAAAATCTGTCAAGGACTCCTGAACATAAAGTTACCACTGTTGCCTTTAGGGAGTACCTGAGCCATAAATCCCTGGATTTTGGGGGAGTATTCTGTGGAGGGATCACTACAGGCTTGCTGTGTTCTTATGTTCCTCTCCAGGCTTCCACAGCTGGCTATCACCAGTGACAGGATAGTGATTAGATGAACCTTTCTCCTGTCTTTGGGTGGCTCTTTGCATTTTCTTACACAGAACTGCTTGTAGGTGATAGAACATGGACTCTGTCCCATTTGTTCCCGTTTCATGCAAGCAGATTAGTCTCAGCTACAAAGTGGACAATATAATGCAGGCCCCAGCAAATCTCAGGTACTGAACACAGGACCTACTCCTTGCTGAGAGCGCAGCCTGTCACGTGCTTGCAGCACAGAGACACATCTGGCTTGGAGAGCCCCACAGTGCATCCAGCCAGCCTCAAGGGCAATGGCTGTGCTGAGTGGCTCCATCTGGCATAGAACCATAGAACCATAGCTTTGGGGTTGGGTTGGAATGGACCTTAAAGACTAGCTGGTTCCAACCCTCCTGTCCTCACTTTGGGGCTGGAACTATGCAACACTATCCATGGGGAGGCCCTGGAGCAGCAGGGACACCAGGATGCTGCGTTGCAGCATGGGAGGTATCTTGGCAGGGGACATTGCTCAGGACAGGCATACAGCAGTCAAAGGCACACTCCCAGCTGCAGCCTAGCACGTGTCCTCATCATATCAACAGTGTGACTGTTCTGAAACCCCTTAGGTCCAAAATCTGTGGCTCAGTTTCTCCTGAAAGTAATGTAGGCACAAATAATTTGTTGTATCACCTCTTGAGCTCGACATAATTTCAAAGACACTCAAAAAACAAAGAAAAAAACCCTTGTCATAGCAATAACTATTAACCTATTGTTAACCCAAAGCTAGGCTTTTAAAATCTGTGGTCCTGGGTATTTTGCCCTGGTTCTAGAAGTACTGGGATTCCTACTGATACCAGCCACATCCCTTAATTCAAAGTCATTCATAGACTGTACATGGTGGGTAGAAAGAACCAAGAGAAGGTCTTCGCTAAGGAAACCACCAAACCATTCCCTCAGTGTAACTGTAGACAGACAGACAGGTCTCTCCAGACCTGTTTGAAACACGGTACAGAGATTAAACAGCTGCCTACCCTGCTGCCTACCTTTTTTTTTTTTGCTCTCCTGCCTTCTCTTCTCTCTTATACAATGAACACTGTGGAACAAAAAGTGCAGCCAAAGCAAACATCACTTAGACCAAGAGTTTGATGTTGGAGAGTTGAAAGTGAAGATCTCAAATTCACAAGAAAACACCTACCAGAGCTCTCTTCAAGAGCACTATTGGGATGATGACTTTTGCCTCAGCCAACAATGAAGGAACAATCACACATCATCAGCTACAAGCCCAGTCTTGAGATGAGGAACCTGGTCCCCATCAGTGGGTCTATGCTGCATCGCTTCCTCAGATCAGCACTGGAGAGCAAGCACCCACCCCATGAGCATCTGATGGCTCTTGCTAGAGAATATATATGAGCCCCAAATTACTAACTTGAGAGATGGAAGTCAGTGAAAACAGTTAATGCAAGCCTCTGTGATGTAAGTTGCCTTTATCCCAATAGGGGAATTAATGAGTCATATTATTCTGGGGATACTGTGTCAGGTTGTGTTCAGACTCAGAGCTCTGAGCCCTCATCAAAATATGGTATTTGGAAAAGCCAATTTCAAACCATTTCCTAAAGAACAAGCTCTTATTTGTGCATATTTGCCCAAACAGACTTAAAATGAATTCCCAAGTCTTTGCAGACTTCACACAATTCATCAATTTCTCATGATCAGTCTGGGGAGGTGCAGAGGAGGCTCATGGTTCTTTCATGTTTTCTCATTAAAAAACACCCATTGGTACATTAATAAGACAAGAGCATCTCAGCAGGACATGTAGCTATGTGACATTTCAAGCCTTTTGAAGAAAATGCAGAGAAAGGAAATGAACCCCAGCAGCTAGAGCCAGCAAGACAACAAGTAAATGAGCTTTTCGTGTGGAGAACAAAGAGACAGGGTGCCAGGAATGAATGAAGTGAAGATATGACAGAAAAGGGGAGATGATTCTGCCTGAGAGTCTCATTAGTATCAACAGACTGGAAAGAATGAAAGACTTCAGAGGTCAAACTGTCCTGATATGTCCATCTCACTTAGGTTAGGATAAAAGACACCAAAAATGCACTGTTTCATTCTTTCCTGTGTATCACACCAAGTACTCAGCCCCATTCTGAAAGGTCTAAACAAACCGTTTACATTTATTGAGTGTATGTATTACACTCTGTTTATTTTTAAAGTTTTACCTTCAGAGTAGCCCTGCAGGGTAGGACAAAGATGGAGTAAACCCTGTCTCACAGTAGGACCCTAGATACCAGTATTCCTTGAATTTGTTACATATCACAATTTTTTTGCAGACATGCCTCTCTGTTTGGGCCTATCCATCTACACGTGATTATCCTTCTCTTCTTTCAAACAAACTTTGTCTGAAACCACATAAACCATGCCTACACAGATACCAGCAGTAAATCCCCTCCTTTGATGCCACTGCCATATTGACCAGCAGTTCTCCACTGGGAGCAGCTGTGAAGCCCCACTAGACTGTGAGAGTGAAAAGCATCTACAAATACTGGTTATAAGTCTAAATACTGACTCACCTGCTCTAGAGCATGAGCAGCTGCTGGCAGTAAAAGCAAATAACTGCATGCTTTCCAGAAATATTTCCTAGTAGTGAAAAATTGTTTTTAAGAGTCAGCTCTTCAAGATTGCCTTTCCATAAACACCTGAGTTTGAGAAATACGAGTTTAGTGTGTACCTGGGTAAATGCATTCCCCACCATGCTGAACCTCCTTCACCTTTATTCGAATGTTATCTCCCTCTAGCAAAACGAAAGCAGAAGCCTTTTATGTATTCACTTCAATAGTTTTCACTTATTCCCATGTGCTTGGCAGCCACCCTTGCAAGTAGCCTCCATACTTTGTTAACATACTGGATTTATTAATCCCATTTTACAGTTTGTTGAACTTTCCCTCTATCCCTTCTCTTGGACCAAGGAATTCAACTTTTACACTCAAAGGAAGAGAAACATCTTAATGTC
Source organism: Melanocharis versteri (assembly GCA_013397845.1). NCBI lineage: Eukaryota > Metazoa > Chordata > Aves > Passeriformes > Melanocharitidae > Melanocharis > Melanocharis versteri. Next base: position 884,145 of record VZTG01006780.1, on the reverse strand, counting down.
TTATATTTTCCATCATATGCCTCCAGACCTTTTAGATATATTTGCATATTTTTGGCACATAATTTTTTGGGGGAGTGCCCATAAAACACATCATATTCTTGTGGCTGGTTTTTTTTTTGGTTGTTTTTTTTTTTTAAACCTTGGGTTCTTTCAATGTAGGAATAAAATACTCTCACAGAACGCCATATAGCATAACCAAAGCTTCCAATTTATTGTACTGGTTTGGAAATTTCCACTCAACAAATAGGATAGTACCTGTTTTAGCTGCCTTAGAAATGCTGAAGTACAACAGTACAACACACATTTCCAAAACTTTTTCATCCTGGTCTAGAAACATCCACATTTAGTTTCTAACAAGGAACAGAGTATTTTACTTTCATGACTTAGTCAAATTGCCTTCAGATTTTAAAAATAGCTAAAATAATGCTTCAGTTAATGTTAAAAAGGCTTCAGTACTATAATTTTGTAAAATATGCCTCAGTAAACAAATTTCAATATATGTGGATATATTTCTTTCAAACAAAGGAAACCAGAAACTGAAATTGCTGGAACTTGCCATGAAATCAAAAAAAGTACCTGAACGGGAGACATTCAGAAACAGTATTCCTATATCAAAGTTAAGCTGGATGAAAATAAATACTGGCTTTTATTTTGGTATGACATTAAGAAACAAATGGGATTTTTAACACAAAGTACTTCAAGTTGACCCTTTGGTATTAAACTGCAAATAAATTTTCAGTAAGAACTCCCACAAATCCAGTATTATATTTCCAATAGCGCTGACAGTCATCAGAGCAGCAGTTTATAGTACGTTGGGCTGGCACACAAGAGCTACAGATAATAAAGGAAATGTATTTCCAGAAAACTATAACCTGCAAAAAAAATTGTTTAGGTCATATCTAAGCTTGTTTTCCTTAGATGCACAATCAGAAAATACTGTTTCCTGTGCCAACTCTAGAGAAGAAGTATTCATGTTTTTCTTCCTCAGTTATGTTAATCAGATAATAAATATGTTAATAATGATGTTCTTCTTACAAAATTCTGATTTGCTGCATCATCAACAGAAATTCTCTATAGATACCAAACATGCCATTGGTTTTGATGAGTAATCAAACTAAAAAGTCCACTGAATTATTTTCTTTCCATTAAAAAATAAGTGACTTTTGGAGTAGTTTAAGGAAGGTGACTGTCCATTTCTACTCTAAGGTACAATATGAGCAGCCTCCACACCTCTGGTTAAGGGCAATAAGTGCTTCTACTCCTAAGCAGAGAAACTGAATGAAGAAATTGCCTACTAGGGTGCCGGGCTGTGGAGGAACTTCTGGTAGATTTGACATTTAAACTAACACTTCCAAATTGTTTCCCATCTAGAACTGAATGGCACTATTTGGATAATGAATTGGAATCCAAACCACACCTATTGTCCTATCAGTAGTCTGAACTTTTTATAATAACCCCCTTCAGATTCTGAAAGCAGACATCACTTCCTACAAGAAGCCACACCAAATACACTTTATTCAAATACCCGTGATAATCCTTGTAGCAATTTGAAACGGCTGCAGAAAAAGTCCAGAGAAGAGATATAATCAAGCTGGTTAAAAACAACGAAGATAAACACTGCACAACCTGCTCTAGAGAGCAACACCTCTGGGAGGAGCTCTATCATGTTGAACCTACAAGCTGAAATAGTAGTGCGGTGCTGTCCCAAAGAGATAACACATCGAACAGCAAGAAGAAAAACATGGCACCAGATTATACTGGTCTCAACTGCTGTGAGCTGAGAGTACTGCCTCCCTCTAAACCACGCTCTTCTGAAGAAATGTTTTATGACTATTTCCCTATTTTTGCTCTTTATTCTTTAACTGTTGACATATAGGAAGTTTGAACTATCCACTGACAGTTTCAAGAGCCATCATCTAGTTTACATTTGAGTCAGGCTATGTGTGTCCTATGTATGTCCTCTACATATCTTTTGAAAACCTTGGGCAATTTAAACAAAATCTGATATAGATACTGACAAATAAAACACACCACGGGGTAAGTGAAGAAGACCACCAAGAGCGTGGCATTAATACTGTTTTTCTCCTAAGTGTACTCTTGGTGTCTAAAATTGCACAAGTCTGTCCCACAGTTTTTATTTTTCTTGTGGAGACACTAATAAGCGGTCTCTCTCCCTCCTCCTTGGCTTCTTCCTGAAGCTTGTAGAATTATTACACCTCTGAGATCAATGCTCTCCTTCCAATCTGCCTGAACATATTGGTCCACCTCAAAAGCTGTTCAAGGAGCAAGCAGACATGATCCCAAAAACCTGCTTGACTAATAAAAAAATGCTGTAAGAAGACAAGACAGTCATGTAGAGGTGGAAGATACTCTTGTACCCCTTCACACTGCACTGAGAGAGATGTAAAAAAAATCCAGCGCCAGAAACACTTTCAAAATCCAGTCTGAGAAAACAGCATGACACAGCACTTGTGTTGCTAGATAAAGAACCCCCTGTAGATTTTTCTACAGCCACGCCTTCTGTGGGATTTATGGTTGTCTTTTGTGCTGCTGCGACATAGCAAGGAGCCAGAACCAGCAAACCACCTCACAGAGTCAAGAAACAAAACACTCACATTTGCCCCCACCCTAAACCAAATAGACTTTTACAGCAGGATTGAATTGTTATTTCTCAGTTAGGGGCAGGACTTGCAATTTCTTTAACTTGTCTGGCTTTTTCCTTGCTACCTACAGGTACCCATCTTTTCTTTTACTGAAACAGTATCTTCCCTGAATAAAGGGGCAGGAAATATTTCTTAGCAATCTACATCATCCTGTTCTTCAAAAGCTTGCTAGTGCAATAAGAAATGAAACCTAAATGGTCAGTATTAAAGGAATTCCCAGAATGTCTCCAAAGCACAATACAGCAAATCAGTATGTACTATGTGACAGCGTGGCAGAGACCCCAGAACTGTGGAAAACTCCAAAAGTATTGTTGGAACTTTCTGACAGCTGCATGCATATGCAAGGACTTTTTGTCTACAGAGCCAGAAAAGCAAGATAAAAATCCACTTCCTTCTCAGACTTAAGACAGTGAGAACAAGTTAATGTAAATCCTCTGTACCAGAATAGGGAAGATGAGTTGTTTGTTGGTTTGTTGGTTTGGGTTTTTTTTCACATCTTCACTGCACAAGAAAAAGCATGGAATATTTTAACTAGATTTGTAGGGCTCTGTGGATAACACGTACTGGTTTGAGGACAGTCAGTCTCTATTAATGGGAATGAACTCACAGCCAAGCAGAGCTGGCTGTATGTAGCGCTCTGTGGTGTTGGCCTTTGAAGAACACTGATGAAAGGCTGGGGACAAACCATTTAGCTATGGATGCCTAAAAGAACAGGGGAGGAGGAGGTCTGAAGAGCTAATGTTTATGTTTACGAGTCCTGACAGGTCATAAGCAATACTGTTGCTTTAACTTGTGGTTTCTATAACAAAATCAGACCTCTCAAGGTAGTCCAGGCCACGTCCACAATGCACATTGGGAGCCAAGGGCAGAGATGTTGAAGAGAGAGCAGAGGCCTCCCATGCTTTGTATCCACCTGCAGTGCAAGGTGAGCACTGCAAGATACCTTCCTGCAACTTGGAGCCTTGTTGCAATACAAAGACTGCACTGTTTCTCCCTTCTGGAATTATAATTCGCACATGGACAAACCTAGAGCAGATAATATCAAGTCAGGTCATTTATAGCTTTGGCACCTCTATGCAATTGCAGAGATGCATTCCTTGAGAACTGCTCAGTTCTCAGACAGGCTCAGCCCGGGATTGCACAGTGGGGAGAGAAGAGCAGGACTACCAAGCACGGGAGACACCATCCTTCAACTGCATCTAGGACCATGGGAAGCCAGAGGTGCTTCGAAAATACAACACATGTCACTACATCCATGAAGCTGAATGGATGATTTCCTCCTCTCCTGCATCACAGAATATTCTGAGCTGGAAGGGACCCATGAGGAACATCAAATCCAGCTCTTAAGTGAATGGCCCATAGGGAGCTTGAACCTGCAACCCTGGCACCATGCTTTAATCAACCGAGCTGATCTCAGGGTCTGCACAATCACCTCAGTCTTGAAATACGACTAACATGTACACTGAACACAACACTGAACAGGACTGTATTAAAAAGGACAGGAGTCTCTTTGAGACTCTTTCTCTGAACCCACTCATTCAAAATGTTCAAAGGGAAAAAGTGACTTCTTTTCCTGCACCACTCTCTTGTGTGATTCTGGGCAGCCTGGGGAAGCTACTCACACAGCCTTGAGAATTAATACATTTTCCTGTGTTGGGGACTTTACCAAAAACAATTTCGTCCAAACCAAACTGACTGAAAAAACACTGGTTTTACAACCCACACAAACAAAAACCTTGCTGTAATAAGCCACCAGCAAGTTAGTCCAGAAACCACAATATTAAAAGATTTATGCTACGATAGTGACTCATAAAAGTAGGAGAGATCACTCTGACAGGGAGTAAAGTGTTTAGCTAAAATTACAGATAATAAAATCATTCCCTTCAGAGGTATTTTTTTCTATGAGATGGAACAGATGCAACTAAAGCTGCTACAATAATGGATGATTTGGTGTCTTTAGACGATTTTTTCAGCCAGGTCAGGTTCAAGCTGCTTCTGGATCCTACCAGAACTTTTTCTGTGCCCAGTGAATTGATGGGAGGTTTTCTTGTGGATGGCATCTCTTCAGCACAGCAGGCAGAAATGAAGCAGAGTACAAGTCAAAACAAGGCAGTAGGGAGGGGAGGGAGAGGGGAGAAGAAAGGAGGAGTGGGGAAGAAAGCAGTAGCCCCTACGAGACATATTCCATCTTGCAAAATTGAGCAGGATTTTTATTTTCCTGGAGCTCTCTCTTGCACTGTTGAGAACACAGTGTCACAGAATATTCTGAGTTAGAAGGGACCCACAAGAATCATTGAGTCCAACTCCTGCTCCTGCACAGGACAGCCACAAGAGTGACACCATGTGACCAAGAGCACTGTCCAAACTCTTCTTGAACTCTGTCAGGCTGGTGCTGTGACCACTTCCCTGGGGAGCCTGTTCCAGCACCCAACCACCCTCTCGGTAAAGAACCTTTTTCTAATATCTAACACAGCTTCTGGCCATCCCCTCAGGTCCTGTCACTGATGACCACAGAGAAGAGATCAGTGCCTGCCCCTCCACTTCCCCTCAGGAGGAAGTTGTAACTGCAATGAGGTCTCCCCACCAGGCTGAATAGACCAAGGGACCTCAGCGAATCCTAACACGGCTTCCCCTCAAAGCCCGTCACCATCTTCAATGCCCTCCTTTGGACACTCTCTAACAGTTTAATGACTTTCTTTTACTGTTTTGCCCAAACCCGCATACAGCACTCGAGGTGAGGCTGCCCCAGTGCAGAGCAGAGCAGGACAATCCCCTCCCTTGCCCGGCTGG
>VZTG01006780.1:861472-878596 GCA_013397845.1 Melanocharis versteri | reverse complement strand
GATGCTGTGCCTGATGCCCCCCAGGACAGGGCTGGCCCTCCTGGCTGGCAGGGCACTGCTGGCTCATGTTCAACTTGCCATTGACCAGGATCCCCAGGTCTCTTTCCATGGCACTGCTTTCCAGCGTCTCATTCCAGTCTGTCCATAAATCCAGGGTTGCCCCATCCCAGGTGCAGAGTCCAGCACTTTCCCTGTTGAACTTCAATGGTTGGTGATTGCCCAGCCCTCTAATTTGTCCAGGTCTCTCTGCAGGGCCTCCCTGAGTTCCTCCCAGCTTTGTATTGTTTTCAAACTTGCTTAGTATCCTTTCCAGTCCTGTATCCAAGTCACTTATGGAGATGTTGAAGAGCACAGGGCTGAGGATGGAGCCCTGTGGAATCCCACTAGTGACAGGTCCCCAGTCTGATGTTACCCCATTCACTGTAACCCTTTGTGCCCGACCCTTTGCCCCAGCTGCTCACTAATCTCATGATGCGTTTATTCAGCTGTATGCTGGACATCTAGTCCAGAAGGATCCTGTAAGAGACAGTATCAAAATCTTTGCTGAAATCAAAAAGGATTACATCTACTGGCTTCCCTTGATCAATTAGGTGGGTTACCCCATAATAAAAGGAAACCAGGTTTGATAAGCAGGACTTCCCTCTCATGAAGCCATGCTGGCTGTGAGATAGGTCACTCTTATCAAATACAAGCCTGTCTGTGGGAAGAACACCATAGAATATATTGTCCCCTCACACCAATACAACCCCATGTAAGTAACAAAGTTACTATAGAGCAGAATGTGTCCCACAGACATCCATCTCTTTGGAGAGAAAAGGGGTTACTTCCCCTTGCCACTGCAAGCTATGTTGCTGAAGCAACTGCAGCACTTGCCTTCAGTTTGTTATAGCCAGCTTTGAAAGTAATATACTTTTACACTGAACAGAAATGGCTTGAAAACTACAGCTACAGAAGATTTGAAGAATGAGAAGAATCATAACAACCTCTGAGTAGTACAGAAACACTGAACAACCTTTCCCAAATTAGCATCATCAAATTATTTTACAGTTGTACGTACAGTTTAAGAGGTTTGGATTTGATCTCCCAATCTGTTACATTACAAGCAACATGGCAGTATTCAGTGGAATTTGAAGGACTCTCCATAAGGGCTAAGAAATTGTCCAGGGAATCACTCCTATGTGGCCAAGTGTTGCTGAAAAATAGCCGCAAGAACTTGGTGATCTGCCAGATCTCACTGGAGATCCAGTGAAGACATAGGTGATCAGGATGAGCAGAGACCACTCAAAAAAAAGTAATGCTGCCTTGAGAGACGAACCACAATCAGGAGTGTTTCCATTCTCTCCAACACAGTGGAAGTATTCCAGGGATCTGCAATTTTAAAGGTGGTTTGCACTTTCAGTAAAATTGAACCTTGGAATATTCTGTCGACTAGAAATGTACATCAACTACAAGTTTAAAACAGAAAACACTCATGTAGCCAGAGCAGACAGTCTCACACAATTCCCGAGTCACTTTAATAAGCTGCAGTCAAAACTAATTGTACGGAGAAGTGCACAATCAGATTTAAGGTCTTGGAAGTGATGGAAAATCCATCATGACTGCTATGACCCAGGAGCTAATTACCATCCCATTAGGAAATCTGGCACTCTATTTCTAATATGAATTGGTCCAATTCCCCTATTACAGCTCATTAAAACTGCCATACTACAAATCTTCCTGTGTGTATTAAGATTGATATGTCACCTCAAGTCACCTCAATGGGTAAATTTGAGAGCTTACCTTTTATTCTGGGAGAATTAATGAGTTTTCTACACCACTTTTCTGTATTAACACCAGTACAGGATAAGGAACCCAGTAACAGGCTGTATAATGGCAGAATGTGCTTTTCTATCCCTGCTCTGGATTCCTTCTGCTACACTGCCTACAAGGACTGATAGCACTCAGCCTCAGCATAGAACTAGGAGTACATGTTCAACCAACTATTCCTCAACCCCTGGCCCTTCCCTGCTGTTTCTGAAGCTTTCTTTCTCAAGATGCAGCGCTCACTATGTAAATGGGATCAGCATCTTTGTGCTTCTGAAACACACAGACTTTCATTTTTCATGTGCAAATGCGCCTAGTTTATAATGCAGTACCTTCTTCATTTACTTCATCCCACCAATTTTATCATCTCCAAACTTCCATGCAATGGCCTTATATTTTCTTCATGCTACAGATGGAAACTAATTCTCTAGATGAGAGAATTACTTAATCTTCCTTAATCTCAAAAAACTGCAAGCAAGACTGGTACATTTTCCGTACAAAAGATGGCCAGCAGCATAAAGGAAATCTGTGTTGCTATTGATGGACATGCCAGAGTTCCACCAAGATATCTAACAGAGACAAAAGGCTATTCCTCCATTCACTCCTCATAGTTCATTTCAATTTATTTTGTTTTAAAGAAACAGCTCAAACCTCACAGTTCTTCCTTTGAGGACACTGCAAAAAGTGATATTTGGTGGCTACAACATGCAATAAGCATACAAAATTTATAGCTAATTTTAATTACAAAGAGCTTAATTTTGGACCTATGTCTGGTCTGGTATTTATTAGGACCATAGGATATCTAGGAAAGAAGTAAGAGGAGAAAAGTTACTATCAATTTTATTATGAACTATGCCCTGAAACAGCTTTTTTATAAATACAGACTTTTCAAAATCACACAAGCTTTTAAAAAAAGAGGAATGTTACTATTTCTGATGTGCTTTTGTTGTGGTTGGGTTTTGCTTGTTTCTTTTAATGCCATTTAGCAAATCGTTTTGACAGAAAGTTCTTTAGGAAAGTCAGAATTGGTCTTCTACCACATCTGTATTTTTATGATAGGAAAATACAAAGAAATGTACAGAATTTATTGTCTGTCTGCCACTATTTTAAGTGTATCTCACCACCAGTTCTCTCTTTCAAACTATGTTCCGCAACACACAAAGAAGACTGGAGGAGTAGAATGAAAGAAACTGATTACCCTGAACAAAAAGTTTCACTGATTTGCATTCCCCTCAATTTGAATGTTTCAAGCAGATTATTTTTCTAAAGTTGGCTTTTCTCCAGATAGTTATTTTCCTTACATGCCTCTTAAATAATTCTTCTCCAGAGTCAAGGAGAACACTCTATTTTCTAGGCACTTCTAGACATTTTGTTAGCAACTCAGCCAGTCTGTTATCAGGATCCTCCAAAACTGGACCAATACTGTAGCTCCTGGTGACTCACTGGTTCCCAGTTTTCCTGGGCACTCCAGTATATGTTCATGTTCAACATACTCCTACACTGGTGCAGCTTCAATGCAGAGCAAGAGGCAGCACAACAGCTGAGATGATCCCTTCTGTATGACCCTCAGTGCCCAATGTGTCAGACTGACAATGGCAAGGAGAGACGGAAGCTGGAATACAATCTTGGAGGTCCTCTGTCTGCCTAAATCTGTCCCTCCATCTCACAGGACAAAATATACAGAAGAGAGGTTTTTACAAAAGGCAGGGAATAGAAGATGATTTTCTGCCATCCTGTCAGAACACGAAGGGCCAAACTCTCTGCTCAGTTTCTCTCCAGAGGCCACATTCTGTCTCTTATTTTTGGCTTTAGTGATGCTGTAAAATGCACAGTCTATTACCAGGCATAAGAGAAGGAACCAATTTTAAAACGGATTCTGTGTGAAAAGAAGAACAAAGAGAAACTAAAGAAACCAACTTTTCACGCACCATAATTATTCCAGAATTCCACATACATCCAGTGCACTATAAACTGTAATTGTGGAATAAACTATAATTCATGGCTTTGTTAATTTCTAAGCACAGGAAATTCTCTTTGCTTGTACCCTGTCCTCTCCTTGTCTTGGTTCTACTCTTGGCTGGGGGATGGAGTGGGAGAAGCAATTGAATACAAGAAGCATCAAAGGAATAGGAAGTCAGAGTTCAGTGGTTTCTACAAGATAATCGGTGCCTCACACTTGCTAGAAACTAAGATGAGAGGATTTAAAAAAACCCCAAATCCATAGTTTTGAAGCAGTAAGTAGTTCAGAAAAAGTTGCTTTGTGGAGACAGAAAATCGTTTGGAAAAACTTGTTCCCATGGGTTTTATTGCACATTTTTGGGTTCAGCATCTTACTGAGAAACCTTTATGATAAGCAAGTCAATACCTACCAAAAACAGGAAGATATATCTAAAACTTCAGGTACAAAATTAAAGATTGCACTTTTCAGTAAGAATAATACAGCAATCCAGCAAGTTTTAACAGTGCAAGCGGTGAAAGACTGCTTACATGAAGTGGCATTGCGCTTGTGCACTACTCATAACCTCTGTAACTGTTTAAGTATGTGCAATACTTCGGGATTATTCTGGCAAAACAGCAAAAGCCTCAGTAACACCTACAGATTCCTTTTTAATTCCTCTTGATGTCCATAAAAGTAAATTGAATAATGAGCAGTGTTCGCCACTCTGTGATCTCTGCTGGATTCAGTCCAATTTATATGTCATTGTGAAACACTGACACACTGTAGCAGTAATTTTCTGTGTATGATAAAGATAAAACACAACATGTAATTTGTTGACTCATTCTCAGAAATCAATTAATCTTCTTAAATGCTGTTTGCTTTGGAGAAAAAGTAACAAGGAAAAAGAATAACGTCATGATGAAGTTATTAGAGTATTAGTGTCACCATTATGGAAAAAAGTGGTCAAAATATACTGTCTAATGATCCTATCTGCATGAAATTGCACTGAGAGCTATGAAACTTGACAGGCTAGAGACACTGTTACAAAGTTAAAAAATTCTATACATTCAAGGAAATAATTTAGAATCGGCACTGGTGGCTCAGTCCTGACCTGCAAACCTCTGATTCTGTACACTGAATGTCTCAGCTGAAAAAAGTAAGACTCTTCCTTAGAAAATGAACTTTCCTAATACTGACCTGGACAACCAAGAAAGGTTTAAAATAACTTGTTATCCCAAGAAAAATAAGGAACTGAGTTTAATGTGACTTTAGTGAGGAGAGACAAATGGAAGAGTGGCATATGGATGCTGTGTGCAGTTTGTCCATTGTTTTGAGTGCCAGTGTTTACATTGTTTACATTGGGAAGTGGGGTACATCTAAGAAGATCCAAGATGTACATGCTGAGAACTGCTAAGAATATGACATACGGTGTGGAGAACACTGAAGTTGTTTCCATTTTATTTCACTTGATTGTATGATATGGCTATCTGTGTTCTTTCCCTTAAATGTTCTTTTTCCACTTCAAGGAAAACCCTCCAGCATTTTGAACTGTAATACTCCTATGCAGATAATTATATTCAGCATATTAGGAAAGTTTTCTCCTACTGACAAGATAGTCCTCATCAAATCAAACTGTTCTTATGGATCCCACAAGCCAAATAGGATGTCATATTGAAGTCAGACCTTTCAGTCTGCCAACATTTTCATAATGCCTCACAACAGAAAAGCAACTTGAGCCACACACTGCAAACGAGAGTTAAATTAATTCGGGGATTTACTTAGACTGGTAAAGAATATTTTTTAAACTGTAAACAGACATCTGTTTTGATACTGACAACCATTCATTAGCCTTGGTGTTTGCCAGCATAGTGCAGCAGATGTTATTTTCTTGTTGTATATTTTCGTAAGATGTGGTCATTGTTTAAGCTACATTCTAACAAGGACTCAGAATTAAATTGAACTAGTTAAATTTAAAAATTGAATGTTATTCTCCAATGTGAATTAATTACAATGACACATTGAAGTGAGAAGAAATAATTCATGTTCTGCAAATAGCTGCAAAATGGTTGCAATGTTAATCTTTGGCTGATCTTTATGCACAAGCGGAAATAAGACTATACTGAAAATGCTTGTTATTGTGTCTCTGAGCATTCTTTTATAACATAGATGTGTGTATAAATAATGTATATTTGACAGAAGCACACATACATGTGCACATATAAACACAGTCAGGTATTTAAATTTTGGATTTTTGTCCAAGCCAACATATTTAGTGGGAAAGGACAAAACAATTCAAATAAACAGGAAATCTCTGGCTTTTCTCTGTCCCTCTAAACTGACATGCAGTCCAGGTTCAGACAGCTTCCAATTTCTGTTCTGATACAACAAATGGTGAGATGTAATTAAGAAATTTATCCTCATGTTATTTCATTTTAACAGCGCAGAATGGTTAACCTATGTAAGATCTCTCTAGATTTGACTGGTTCATCTGATAACAATCTGAAGTGCTGGATGCTCATTTGGACTGAATTTTAAATCCCTGACGGTTCATCTACCACTAGCTTATAGACTGCAGGAACAAGAACGCTATTTATTTTATATTTTGTTTTTCTTATCTTTCTTTTTTTCCCCCCGAATTTGCTACTTGTGAAAGGTCCAAAATTACTGTAACTGGAGACTAGATGGGATAAAAATATGTGCTCTTTATCACCAGAAAAACTGCCCTACCTTGTCCTTTCAACACAACTTCAGTCTGAAACTTAAAACCAGCTGCCACATTCTGACTACAAACATGTCTTTCATCATTGTGCATTTAATAGAAACTTTATGGCCCAGTTTGAAACTCCCTCTTCAGCATTCAAGGAACACAAAATACGAAAAGAATTCTACAGCTAAGGACAAGACAAAGCTTGTAGGTCAATGTAACTTATTTTATTAGACCAAGACGTACAGCTTTTTAAAAAACTTGAATAAGCTTTTGGACATGCAATCCCTTCTTGAGGTATGAAATACATAATAGAAGCAGCCTATTTGAGAACTATATAACAACAAGGAAACCTGAGAACTGTGACAATTACAACAAATCACCATTAGACCATTGAAGACACTAAATTGTGTTATTTGAAATTGAGGCTACACAAGATAAAGGCAGCAGCCAAGTTAATCATGACATTTTTTTCCTAAGAGACCACAAGAGACACTGCTACTAGCCCTACAGTAGAAAGGCACATGACTAAAAGCTCGTCCACGTCCCAGGCTGTGCAACTATGATATTCTGTTATTATCTGTAAAACTGTAGTATCGACTTTCTACCTGTTCCACCAGAGCAGGCTCACCCCAGTTACATTAATCCATGTAAATCACATCTAGAACTTCAAAGGAAGGCACTGTAAAGTACAAAGGATTGCATAATAAATAGCACTGGAAAGAAAAGCACAAAGAACATACAGTGTTAAGCCCGCAAATATATACAATTATTGGACCATCAGGTTTTGCCTCCAGCCAGAGTTCTGAATAAAACTTTAGAAGAAACAGTGGAAGCAGAAATCATGGATGACGTAATAGGAATGGACCTGAACACCATTTCATTTACTGAGGTCAGTGGATCCTGCTGAAACTACAAGACCTGAGTCAGTACAGGTGAGGAGGGGAGAGAGCACACTTGTAGTCTAAAGAGCTCCTTCCCTTCCAAGGCCAGAAACCCTATCAGCCTATTTGGAGGACACAGGGGCTCAGACTTGCAAGCCTGCTGTCTCACACTGATGGGATGTAACTGCAGTCACCCAGAGCTTCCAGCCCTTGAGGCAGGAAGTTCGAGTGTAAGGTAAAGCCCATCTTTTGTTTGCATTCCAGTTGCCAGGAAGGAATGACTTTACAGCAGCATTAATTATGAGGCAGGAAGGAACAACAGAAAAATCCCCAAGAATAAAAATTTTAAAAATGCAGAAGAGGGCAATAGGAGTCAAGAGACAACATAATGAGTTAGCAGAAGGACAATATGCAGGATATATACGTATGTGTGTGTCAGTGCCTGTGCACTACTAGCACGTCCCATAAGACTTAGCTATTTGCCAGAACCTGGCTTACTATTGATCATGATAACTTGAGACATCAGTGACTGGTATTCTCGGAGAACATTTAGTATCACTGCTCACCAGGCAAGATGCCTAAATGTCATTCCATCCCTTGAGGAATTATATGCCAAACTTAAGATGTAAATTACTTTAAAGAGAGATATATTCTTCGTATGCTGCTTTGATTGATACAGGTATTATAATAGCTAATAGCACCTACTGTAAAAGGTGCTGAGACCAGTTTGTGCTGAAGAATGGTTAGTTGTGGGAGCCAGGATTCTCAGTTTATTCACTTTAAATAAAACTCCAAAACATTAGGATTAAAGAGCAGAAAAAGCACTGAAGAACTAGCACTACCAGCAAGGAAGGAGTGTCAGAAGTATATTTAAGACTCTCCAAGCAGCATTCAGGTTTTTATAGCAGCTGTGATAATGATCTTACACTTACGGAGAATCTTTCATCCAGAAGGATTCATTTATGGGCTTTTTGCATACCAAGGGAATAAGTGTCCTCTCTTCTGCCAACTTACACTGGGAAAAGCTGTTTACACTTCTGGAGGAAAATGTTGTGCTATGAGAATTGCTACATCCCAAACAAAATGGATTAGGACAAGCAATGCCAAGTGCTACAACAGTTAAGTACAAAACATAGCAAGGAATTTGAAGAAACAGAACATAAATAATCGAAACCATGTTCTAGTCAGGATGCTAAGACTAACAGGGTAACTTCCAAAATGTATCACAGTATCAGTCATCAAACCTTTTCTTTTAAATCCCCATTGGACCTTTTGGCTCTCCCTTAGTTTCTCTCAATGTATACTCATACAGACTGCTAACTAAAACATTAGCAACCATTAAGCTGAACCTGACAGTGCTGTTTCCAGGTACATTACATTAAAAAGTTGGTAATTGCAAGCTTTTTAATGTTACCCCGTGTAAAACAAGAAGGATTTTAAATCAAATAACACGAACAAAAAGCATTTATAGAATAACATTTGTATTTTAAATGCATTAGGATAATTCTCACTAGGTTCAATTACCTTCTTTAATTCGTTTCTGACTTAGTCCCATCACCCTTACTTACACATGCTGTTTTTTCCCATGAATGTGGAAAAGAACAGGACTGCCCATAGAGATAATAGGAGTAAACTCAGGACTTCTGCAACAAAAGAAAGCTAATGTGAAAATTATGCACCACCACACCAACCAACCAACCAATCAACCAACCCACCCATCTACCCTAAAAGTGCTGCCATTCAGCTCAAGTTAGGAACTCAGTAAAAAAGCACAGAAAGATTGGTTCTTGCTGTTCATTCAGCACAACACTAGTCTGATGTTTTCATCTGTTGGTAAAGAGACCAACGACTGAGGGGAAAAAAGAGTATCTTAATGAGCCTTAACTGCTTCCCTCACCTCCATGTTTTCGTCCTCTTATGGTCTCCCTAATTAAGAAAGGTACTTTCGTCACATAATCTCAACTCTCCTTTCGACACCAGATTGCTCAGGTGATCTCTAGATGTTACTTTCCAAAATTTAATTTCCAACAATTAGACTTAATTCAAGGTTAACACTGATTTCCCCTGCTATGGAAGAGGAAAAATAATAAATGAGGAGAAGTTTCCTAGCACAAAAGTAGGTATTTTCAAATTAAATTAAAAGGAAGAAGCGTTCCACCACCCCTAAGAACACGCCGACATTCCTGGTCCATGAACACATAACAGAGGTAATGCTGAATACAAACACAAGTGCTTGCAGAATGATGGCCAACCTCTGATACAAGGTCATAAGATCCACCCTTTTTTACATTTTAAACGTTAAATGCATGGCCTTGCTAAATGTACCCACTTGGTGTTGATCCACTTGCTCCACTCATGGAAGATTTTTTACTTGAAAAACACCTAAGCTACAGATGGACTCCAAATATCAGTCAGGCAGACAAAGCACATATTATGAACAAGTAAATAACAAGCTTTTCTTCTGGGAAGAAAACAAATCATCAGTTCCTGGCAAGGAGGAAAATCACTGTTTCCAGCAACCAAGACTTCAGAACAACAATCTAAACTGATGAATCAGAATTCGTAATGACACAAACAGAATTATACACAGCCCTCTACAAGGCTTTATAGGAGAAATTAAACTTAACTACATTACCAGTAACATGACAAATGCAGCTACGCTAAATAACACGTGATAAAAAAACGGTAACTAAAGAAAATTGTAACCATGAAGATGGTTTTATCATTTAAAAAATGAATTTCATCCATCTGATTGCTCAAATGACATATTTTCCCAGTAATACTGAGCTGAATTGGCTATTCAGCAATGTCAATACCATTAACTGCTAATGCTGAAATAGGGTTTTGTTTTTCTCATCAAGCAATACATGACTGACAGCCATGCCAGAGATTGTATGGATTTTAGCACAGGAGAGACTGTTTATTTACTCTCTGTGACTTTCCTCTTTTTGGCAGGGCAAAAACATAGGTAGCACTAGGAGGAATTTATTCAGCAGGCAAATTTCTTTCCTTTGTTCTTTTCTCGGTAGAAAGAGAAGGAATAGAAAAGTAACTAAAAGAGGCTTAATTTTCTTGGGAAAATGTTATAAAAAGAGCAGGGGTACAGGATGTCCCTTTTAACACCAACGGTGAGGAAGAGGATGTAACAAAATAAATGTACAAGCATTTCTTTGATAGTGACCCAAATGTATCAGATTAGTAGAACAGTGTCCAGTTTCTAGAACAGACAAAGACATAACAAGATTTACTGGTTGAAATCCAACGCTCAAAAAATCTCACCAGAAAGAGAAATTCAAATTTTAAATGAAGGCAATAAACTACTGGGCTATTTTATTGAAATGTGTTGGTAGATTCCTCAGCATCCCACTTGAACAGCTTTCCATAAGGTAACCCTCAAATGACCACAATGCGTTAGACTTCACACAGAATAAATGGGTACTATTTCCTGGCATCTGATATAACACAGATATGAGTACATGTCCATAATGGTCTCTGCTGACCCTGAATGATCAAAAGCTTTAATCCAAATGGAATATACAAAAGAACAAGAGAACTATTTATGGCACCTTTTTATGTAGCTTTCTGACAGCTTCATTTATGCTGATTAGTATTTTACTGGATAATAAAATCTAACTGAAGTAATTTCAAGGTATCACTAGTGTGAGTAAGGCTGGAAAAATTGGAAACTTCCTGTTTTAGGGAAATTAGATTTTGTAGTTATGCTGTCTCTCCACTTCTTCAGACTTAATAACTTTTGAAAGTAATAACTAATTTAAAAAACAAATGGGATACTAAGTGTCTGAGAAATTAAATTCTTGAAGCTGATAGACCAGGCATATAATTTACTTTTCCTCCTTGTCTGCAAGAATTAATCTATTGACATATCCATGTCTGGAGACTTACTACAAGAACGTGGTGTCTAATCCTGGCAAGAAACCAGTCATGTTTCACAGATCTCCTCCATTTTATTAGAGCATGTGGAAATAGATAATCCGAATGACAAAGTTCATTTGGGTTTTCACCAGGCCTTTGAAAGGCCACCTACCTAAGGTCTTTGAAGAGCCAAACTGCCATAGAATAATCTTACTATGGATAAATAATAGCATAAAATACAAGAAAGAAAATGTAGGGGCAAATGGACATTTTTCATAATGATGAAGTTCATCACCAGATGTCCATCTGCATCCCCACTAAGGGCTATTTTATTCAACTTCATCATGAATTATATAGAGAAGAGTAGACAGTAAAGTGACAAAGATTGCAGCTGATGCTAAATTATTCAGAATAGAAGAAAGGCTGAATAGCAAATTACAGAGTCATAGAATTGTTAAGGTTGGAATAGACCTTTAAGATCAAGTCCAACTACCAACCTAGCACCACCACCATGTTCACCATTAAAACATGTCCTCAAATGCCATAACTACATGTTTTTTGAATATGATGACTCCACCACTTCCCTGGGTGGTCTGTTCCAATGCTTGACAACTCTTTCTGTGAAGAAATATTTCCTAATATCCAGCCTAAAGTTCCCCTAATGCAACTTGAGGCCATTTCCTCCTGTTCTGTCACTTGTTGCCTAGGAGAAGAGGCTGACCTTCACCTGGCCATCCAGCCAATCTTCCACCCATCCACACACACCGTGGGAAGCCACCTTCTCCATAAGAACGCCATGGAAGATAGTATCACAGGCTTTACTAGAGTCTAGGTAGACAATATCCACAGTCTTTCCCTCAGCCAGTAAGTGGGTCACCTGGTCACAGGAGTAGATCAGGTTAGTCAAGTAGGACCTGCCTTTCATAAACCCATGCTGGCTGGGCCTGATCCCCTGGCTGTCCTATTCATGTTGCATGAAATGGATCTGGATGAATCCATATTGTGCGTATACATGTGTGTGTATCCATATATATATATATATATATAGTCTATGTAGGTGCAAAAGGCGTGAAGGCCTGCCTGGAACATCCTTACATTTGTCCGTCAGTGTAGTGCAGGGCTCATCACTGCATCCTTTATGTATAAAAGCTGTTAACCAAAAAAGGAGCATCTCTGAGGAGTAGAAATCTGAAAATTATATTCTTCTAAATACACATATATCTACAGCTTGTCAAACTGGCTTAGCTATTCCTTGTATTCTCTCAGGCCCAGTGGGAGGTAATTTGCTTCACCTTCACATGATTTTTGAATTCACTTCATCCTATGGTTTCTCTGAACGGTCTTGTAGGAACTACTGCCTAATGCACTTTTTAGTAAAGCAGTTTGTACTCTGCCAACTGTCACTCAAAGTAGTATAGAAATTCACTTATGTTCCTGCCTATTTAAATCAACAACCACAAGAATGACACTTGCTTGACGAAACTGTTACACCTTAAAAAACAGCATTGAAAAATTTAGGAACACGATTAAATTTATTCTCTTTTGCAATGTTCTTCCTCAGACTATTCCATTGACATCTGACAGAATTCAGTTGAAATTTGAAATTTTCAGGTCAGTATCCCTGTCAAAATAACAGATTAACACAGTAAATTTGGTTTTATCATCCCGTAACAAACCAAGCTGCATTTTTTTTTTCAAAGTGAATGCATCTTGCTATTTCTAGTAAAAATGTAAGAATACCATACAAAATGTCATGCAGTTTCAGGGAGACTCTCATCTTTTTCAAGAAGTAGGAGGTGGGACACTAGAAGAGCAAACAAGCAAGATATTTCATTGAGAATGGAAACAATGAAACCTGGTTTCCTATGGATTTGTGCTATATGGACTGAGCTCGATGTGACTTCTATCGTGCCTAATAAGGATCCTGTTTATGCTGCACAATTCCCCTCAGATCATTAAAAGGGTCTTCCTCTTGTATCCAGACATGTATGTTTTAAAAAATGTGTAGCAATTTACTGTATTTTTTACTTTTTCCCCTCTGTCTGCAATTGCCCAGAAGGTTCAACATGCTGTACTGGGAGAGACAGAGGACTACATTCTTTGAACATTGGTTGCACTCTGTTGTTTACAATCGTAAATTCAATTTCACAAATACTCTCCAGCTAACATATATTTATTTATAACATTTGATATATTTATTTCTTATACCTGTTTTCAGGAAATACTTTCAGGAATTTCTTCTGTTTTGGGGGACACAACTATTGATGGAACGAACACAAAGGATTTCTACGGCATGACCCACACAAAAAAAGCTCTATAGGTACACTTCTGTAGAAGGAGGACCACATTTTTCATCCAGAGGAAGCTCTGCATGCAGCTAATGGCTTATCTCTCTGGGAAGTTTAAGATTAAAGACTGTCAGGCTGTAGATGCTCAATGCTTTCTCTCAGACACCTGCTGATGCCATGATTACTCCACAGGCAAAACGAAAGTCAACTGCGAAATACCATCACTAATATGATTAGATGGCTGGTGGTATACAGCTAGACCCACTATCTGTGAGCAGGAGAATTCTCTGCAGGGGAGAGCAAGGACAAAATAAGGAACTCTCTAATACAAAGTGGTTGTTTTTTTTTTTAGAAGGCATACTTCCCTATCCTGAGGCAAGCAAAATGCTGTACCTACTTGAGGTACTGTGAATCAAGAAGACAAGTTCTATTGGAGAGAAAGAAAAGGGTTTCAGCTTAACCATTCTCGCTTCCATGAGGGGAAAAACTCCAAAACCTAACACCAGATAAACCAAGGGCTGAAACTGTAACGAGGTACTGTGCCTACCTTGAGGCAGAGTGCTGAAATGTAAACTCCTGCCTACTGAGGCAGGTCAGAGATGGTAGATTACACTCTCATTCCTTCCAGCTTCTACTCTAGGGAATACCATAAATATCATAAATGGCCTCTTTCCTTAGTCACTGGTCTGGAAACTTGCAGTTAATTAATTTTATCCCACTCAACAAAAAGGTCCAGGACTCTATCCAATTCTTTTTCGTCAACATCCAGCAATAAATGCAAGCTTCCCCAGGCTTAGCTAACAGTTCATAACAATGATTGGCAGCTCCTTCCAAGGTCTCCACAGATCACCCAGAATCACAGCCTGCCCCTGGAACTGCACAGGGGGTCTTTTTGTAAATACTTCTTTCATGGCCTTGCCTAATCACACAATTCAATTCAGCATGAATTGAATTTCACTCACCCAGCAAAAACAGAGTTTAGGTACTTGGTCAGGAAAATATTTTGAACTGGGAACTTTTTAGGAATAAATTACTACTAATTATGTTACTTGTACTGGAAGAGGAAAAGCTGGGTTCTTCTCTCTTCATCCTGGAAGGAATAAAACCCACTTACCTATTTTCTTTTAGAGTTATCTACACTGCTAGGGTATGTGCTGTTTCTACTCCAGCCAAGAATGCAAAAATCCCAAGATCAGGAAAGCACACAGACTGACTCCAAACACTACTGGTTCCAGCACACAGCTACAGGAAAGACAACTTTGTGTCCTGCAATTTGTGCTTCTTGAACAACCTTCACCTTCTATGCAGTCACTGATTATAGAATAAATATATCAAAGGGAACAAACTAAAATAGTGAATCTTTGACAAAATATGCATAAAAATTCCAGTTAATTTAGCAAACATAAGGTCCTCTTAACAGCAAAACTCTACAAAAGCACAACTGGCATAACTACTTCATGGCTTTGATGCTTTTAAATTACTTCAACCTAGACAGAGCATTCAGAAAGAGAAAACATTTTATAGTAGAAATTACAATGGAAATCAAAGTGAAATGCTAACTAATTTAAGTCCTGGAGCTGCAACTACTTTGCTTACACATCTGTTTGCAAGAGAAAGGTCTTAACTGCACAGTGAAATAACTCTGAGAGTTCTATATCTGAAAACAGGATGAAACAGTTCTTGGAATACCAGAAAACAAGAGTTCTGTCAAACAGTAGCGATAGCCTTAAAATTCTCCACACGCACTTCTGAAAAAGGAAGGGTTGATTTGTAAAACCTAGTAAAACTCAACATCGAACAAAACAACATTGTCTGGGTCTCTTTATGTGGCCTGCCTGGGAGACCAGCCAATAGACTGATTTAGTTTAATATTATACGGAGAACCTACCTGTAAAATCAATCATGGTAAGCTCTCCACAGGAAGTTCAGGGTAAGGGTGAAGTAGCCAGTTGTAAAGTGTTGTTCTTGTGTTAATAGTCCATTCAAATATGCAGTTCTTCTCTGCAGTTCTCTCTTTAGATTAAAGATGCCTGACAAACACCCACAAGAAGCTGTAAGTTAACATCACAATTTCACTGATCCTAAAAAGCCACCAAAACAAAGTACTGGAATGTAAACTATGAAAATGCAGTTTTCATTTTAGATGACAAGGGAAACTGTCTTTGTTACTTCTCGACCCTCCGACCTCTGAGAGGCATGCCAGAGTTGTCAAGTTTTTTTAATTAAGTATTTAAGCATGAAATATGTTCCACATGTAGTCATTCCTTCTAAGAATATAAAACAATACAAGGAAGAGCGGCCATATGTGATGTACACATCAAAAATATTTTGTTCAATTTATGGAAATACCCATCTACTGTGAGGCGCACTCTACCTTGCTGATGCGCACATTCCATCTGGCTGACAAGGATACTCATTATCTTTGTGAAAATGATGAATAGCCTTTAACTCATTGAGAAATTACTGAAAATGAAAGCCGGACAAAGATGGGCTGAACCTGAAGTGATCTGTTCTAGTGAGGCAAGCAGAAACTGAGATGTATCCCTTTCATAGCCCAGTATTTTTGGGTAACCATTTTGGTGCTAATAGCCAGGCAGGAATCAGTATTTCTTTGATGTCCGGGCATCACTTCACCCAGACAGAAGCCTGTGCACCACAGTCCTCCACACAAAAATCCTCTTCCCTGCTCCCAGACTGCTCCCCATCATGCAATTCTAAACAAATAAGGAGGCCACATGCATATGGCATTTTGGGATGCAGATGTCTATCAGCATCTTTGTTAAACCTGCCAGATCTTCTCAATTTGCTGAGCTTTATAACAATCCCCTGGTTGTATATCAAGCCCCCTAGATTTGCTGTCTGCATCGAGGTATCAGACAAACCATTCATCTTTTAATTTACTGGTTTGCTACACCCTGGAGCACATTGCTTACTTGAAACAGGTAAAAAGCTCTAGAGAGAGTTTATTATTATAACTCTGCACTTGTGAGACCCCATCTGGAGAACTGTGTACAGTTCTGGCATCCTCAACCGAAGAACATGGAACTGCTGGAGCTCAAGTCCAGAAGAGGCCACAAAGTTGGTAAGATGAATGAGGCACCTTCCCTACCAAGGCAGGCTGAAAAAGTTGCATCTGTTCAGCTTGGAGAAGGTTGTGTGGAGACCTCACAGCAACCTTCCAGTATCTGAAGGGGGATACAGTGATGCCAGTCAGGAATGTAGTGATGGGAAAGGGGGTAATGGGTACAAAATGAAAGAGGGAAAATTTAGGCTAGATATTAGAAAGAATTTTTTCACTGTGAGGGTGGTAAGACACTGGAACAGGTTGCCCAGGGTGGCAGGGTCCAAGGCCAGGCTGAACGAGGCTTTCAGCAACCTGGTCTAGTGGGAAGCGTCCCTGCCCATGGCAGGGAGGCTTGGGACTCATCTTTCAAGCCTATTCCCACACCTTAACATTCTATTATTGTATCGACATATTTAGACATGTGACAGGTCAAGCTAGCTAGCTAAAGAAAACGCTGGCCCTCGACTAGGAAACTAATTGCTATTTTTCCCCTCTTCCCGAACCGTGAGCGGGCTCTTTTCTCCGGTAAACATCACGGCAGCCGCCACTGCCTGGCCCCGCCTCCGAGG